>BMAU01002923.1:0-33846 GCA_019973935.1 Trichonephila clavipes | reverse complement strand
TGAATTTACTAATGACACACAGTTAAATTCGCAAGAAAAAAGTAAAATACATATTAGTCCAAAATGCCCATAAATTGAAATTTAACATTATTCAACAGATAAAGGCAGAGTAAAAAGTTAGGTTTAAAAAACACAATTTTAGTTTCCCTTAACACTACTCTAAATTTATTATTATTGCCAAAAAACACCTAGAATTCTACCAAGAGGCAGGGACCAATAGACCCCGGACCTCGGCTACAGTGGGGGGTTTGTCTCGTTGTTTGACGTGAGCATTAACTATTCGAATAATTTCAGTCAAATGTTATCCCGGCTTGTAATTTTCGAAAACTAAGAAGTTTGATTATGTCAGTTCATTATATGTGACGACCTTCGCTCATTTATAGACTTACGCTTGCCATCATTACTCATTTAATCCAAAGGTGGCAGTCGGTCGAGGCAGTTTGTGTGATTATAAATAATGTCTATTTGTTTCGGTTTATTGTTTGTACGAATATTTGATAGTATATATGCTGTGTACTGTCTCTAATAACGCCATTGGTGTCGCCTACATTTGTGAAGGGACCCAGAAAACTACTTTTGTGTAAGGGCCCAGGGCCTCAAAAAGTCTTAAGACGTCACTGCCAGGAGACCAGTTACACGCAGGTAAATTCTCTTCCTTCAAAATTAAAATAGTGTTTAGTTTTTCATTATTTGTTGCTGAAAATCAATTACATTGAAATACATTTTACGCAAAAAAATACAACATGCCTTTTTCTCTTAACACGAAATGAAAATCGCTTAACACGAAAAGGTTATCTTTCTGGGAATGAACAAAATATGGAAAACAGCAGTCGTGCAGGAGAGATTTAAGAGGGGTGTAAAATGAAAGAGAGAAGTTTTTTTATGTATCACAGAAAATAAGTTGTCTTGGCTTTTGAAATACCCTCGTAATAGCCTGTGACATGAGTAAATTTTGTTTATCAGACCTCTGCTTTTACTCTCCACCCCTATAAACGCCACACAAAAACATCTAATCTCTCAATAGTTGGCTTTGTAATTTCGGGCCTCAGTGTGATTTAAAAATAAGTGAGTTTGGTAAGTGTTTTTTAACACGCTTTTATAAGTTTCACTTGTATGTAATGGAATCTTTAAACTCGATTTGAATCCACTTTAAAAGGTCAGATTAATTCGAAATTATCCACACTTGTCAAAGACCGATGACAATACCATAATTTCACAATTTGGTTTCATTCTTCTGATCAGGAACCTCAAAAATAAGGATTCTAAGGATTTCGAGATTTGGCGAGTAATTCATTATATCATTTCCTGATTTGGCGACTAATTAGATATGCCATTTCCAAACTTGGCGTAGGTGGTGCGTGCGTAGGGGTGGTAGTAGGGGTGGGTGCGTAGTTTTTCTGAAAATGGAAATAAAAAAAAAAGACTCGTGCATGTAAAAAAAGTCATTTATGTTCTAACTGCTAAATATTTTTTATTTTTATAAAGCATTACGTTTAGAAATGATGATACGAATTAACATTATAGCAATAAGTTTAAAAAGTGATAAATTAATGTTCATACTTCTAAATATTTTTTTATTTTGATAAAGCAATATGTTTAGAAGTGATGATACGAATTAACGTTATAGCAATACGTTTAAAAGTTGATAATACGATTGGCATTTAATATTTCTTCTTAACACACTTTTTTTAGTTAGACCTGTATCTATACAGATAGAATCTTTGATATATAGCGATATGGGACTCATCCGAGGCCCGTAAACGGAAAGAATAAAAAACCTTCAGACCCCTTACTTAATATCCATTGATTGATTGATTGATTTAATATTAACGTCGCACTGTTCAGCTACACGAGGGCTTTTGGCGACGGACCACGTAATTTTGAACCATGGTCAAGTGACGTGGACGACACCTGAGCTGGCACCCCCCTCTCCTAACTACCACACCACACCAACGGGAGGATGTTTTAGCTCTCGACAGATTTAACGTGCATCGCTGCCCTACACGGCGGGTCTTTAGTGGTACTGGGCTCGAACTCGTGACCAGGCAAGCCACGATCCGATACCTATACCACTCGGCTACCGCGGCCACTAATATCCATTGAAGAGCAAAGTAATTCCAGCTGTCACATAATTCCGGCTCCAAATGTCAAACTCAAGGATAAATTCAACAAAGAATAAATAATATTTTTAAAAACTAAAAAAAATAGGCTTTTTCTGTAGAACGAACTAAAAAAAAATTATAGTTTAAAAATAACCTAAAAAACACGCTTTTATAGTGAATCGAACTAAGAAGTGAAAAAATTATTCTTAATATAAGAATAAAATGATTAACGAGAAAATTATAATGTCATTGCGGTAAAAGCCTGGGGTGCCCTATATTAAATGTTCTAATTTCTTACTAGTTCTATTCCGAAATGCTAAGTTAGTGTAAAAATATAGTACAAATCCCCCCTACCCCCGCTTTTACCACAATGAGTTTAATTTTCTCGTTAATCCTTTTATTTTTATATTAGGAATTATTTTTTTTTCTTTTTAGTTCGATTCACACACACTATAAATTGTTTTTTGTTTCTTTTAAAGTATTATTTATTACATTTTATATCGCAGTGCCGAAACGACACCAGTGGACGTTTAAGAATAATCGAAATCCTGGACGTTCTAGTGTTAAGTAATATTAATTACGTAATGTTTCTCTTAATTCTCATTTTACATTTTAATTTATTCTAATTGCTAATTTGAAATCCGTTGCTCGCTATTTAATTAATTGATATGTCCATTCTGGGTTTCGGTACCAAAACGATATTGTTAAATCGCTATGTTCTTACGAACAAAATATAAAAAAAATTCTTTTTCCTATTAGAGAGACCACAATTTTATCGGCATCACATGACACACACCAGAGGTGCGCAAACTAGGGGTCGCGACCCCTGTGGGGGTCGCCAAATTTTCATGAAATGCATTATGCCTGCATGCTGCATACCATACAGTGTGCATATAAAGAGTGAAACCCCATCACTTACGTTGGATTGCAATTTCCTGCTGTTCGCTCTTTCTTTGACTGTAACGTATGTAAAGTGTGAAGACGCAAGTTTTTCACTCCGGTAGATGACGCCCTCTTCGCGGTTAATTTTACTGAAAAGTGCCCATTTGTCCGACGTATTGATGTTATACGTACTGTATCGAATGGTGCGCACCGTACGAGATGGAGTGGTAATCAAAGGCTGTGGGAGTCATCTTGTAGACATGCGTACCAAGGCCAACCAAACGACCAAAAATTATCGCTGAGCGTTTCCATGTAAAGTTGTAGCATGTAACAGTTGGCCAGCAATTGTTTTAGTTTCTCCTCAAATTTTATCATGTGACGTTGTGTAATTAGGATTTTTTATATTTTTATCGGGCTTTGCTGCTCTTTGTTACCTGGTATGTGCTATTACTTTTATTGAATTTCTCGAAAAAAAATGATATTTTTTTATTATTTGTTTTAGTTAAAAAATTTAACCCCTATATTCATAATGGATAAATGGATAATACGTACACCAAGTACATCTTCAGCTAACAAACGAACAAATACTGATGGGGAGTCTCAAAATTCTGAACTAAATGCCCCATCTAAGAAAATACAATGAGGAATTTATTAAGTATGGTTTTACAATGTGTTGTTGATGATGAAGAACGCCCGTTATGTGTCAGTTGCAACGAAACATTAGCAAGTGAGAGCATGAAACCAGCTAAATTAAAAAGGCATCTGGCAATTAAACATAAAGAACTTCAAATAAACATGCCGATTTTTTTCAAAGATGAGCTGAAAATCTGAAAATTCAAAGCGCAAATCTAAAGAAATTTACAACAATACCTCAGAAAGCATTACGAGCTTCTTCAGAAGTTTCTTATCTATTAGGAAATTATTTATTACGCTGTTAGTTCAATTAACTACATTAAATGCAACAGTCTGAACAGCCGTCTCTTTTCAATACTTTGCAACGACATGGGCTGAACGTATGAGAGATTCCTGTTACCCACCGAAGTCAGATGGCTCTCACGTGGGGAAACACTACGACGGATATTTGATTTGAGAAATGAAGTGTACACGTTTTTAAGCGAAAAGAAACATAGATTGGCAAGTTATTATATCAATGAAGTTTGGCTAGGAAAGCTGAGCTATTTAGTTGATATTTTCGAAAAACTTAACGACTTAAATTTGAGCTTGCAGGGTGAGAATTCAACTATCATAACTTCAGCCAGTAAATTTCAAGCTTTTAAAAATAAGCTTAGATTCTGGCAAACTGAACTGAATAAAAACAACACCGACATGTTCCCTTGCTTTAACTATTTTATCAAGGGCAATAATATACATATATTTACATTTAAAAACATCATTTCCACTCTTGTTGAAAAGTTAAAAGAAATTTTTCGAGAAGTTTCGAGGATTTTCCTCAAAACGATCTTGGTTGGATTCGTGATCCACATTTTCCTACGACATATGCAATTCTACTCTTCAAATTAATGAGAAAGAACAATTGATACATTTGATAGTGATTATACTCTTCGAAATCAATTAAAGACTCAGCCTTGACAAAAATTTTGGCTATCCGTGGAAAAGCAATATCCCGTTCTATGCAAGAATGCAATCAGATTACTAATACAATTTGCATCAACGTATTTATATGAAACTGGATTTAGCAAACTAGTTTCAATAAAAACTAAATACCTTTCTCGTTCGAACCCTGAAGATGATATGCGAATTGCAATTAGCAACATACATCCGAACATCGATGAGATAATCAGAAACTTGCAGCCACATACATCTCATTAAAAGGCAATTTACTGATTTTTATGATATACAAAAAATATTTTCCTTGAATTATAAATAATATTAATATGTGTCAGAAATGATTATTTTTTTATTCGATAAAACGAAAGAAATGCGCCTATTTACATCGTATTTGAAACATTTATCTCCCAGGGGTCGCCAAAAATTTTCTCTCTACAAAAGGGGTCGCAGTCGAAAAAAGTTTGCGCACCACTGATTTAAACTATGAAATGAAAATCAATAAAAACATTACTTAATCAATATCTTTTATTTAAAACATAAAAAAAGAATCGAAAAATTATGACGGGCTGGTTGCGGACATATATTAAAATGATAAGAGAGAAACATGTAGAAAAGAGGGGGCGAATCAGTTGATTTAGTTTTTAAATTTTAGGTAACGGAACTAATTTATCAAAATATGTTACTTGGGAATTCTAAACTTGTGTATCATTCACGAAATAGAAAAAAAAAATTGCGAGCAATAAAACTATATTGGTAATATAGAGATTAAAAAAGGAAAAAACTGAAAAGAGAGCAAAAAAGCAAACGCGTTGAAACCAGAAATGTAATGAAACTCCCTTGTTTTTAATATGATACAAGTATATTAAATTGTATTCAGAGTTAGAAGTACTTTATTTGTATTTTAACGATGTAAGAAGATTTTATATATTTAACCTTTTTAATAGGTTTTGAAATTTTAACAATTTACTAAGTAATAGGCTTGTAAGACGAACTGCTTTTATAGAAGTTCCTTCCTTTATCAGATCAAATAAACAAATATTATTATTTTCAAAAAGAAAAATCATCAGAAAAATTATCGAGAGCCGGGGTCGTGCGAGGGAGCGAATATTAACGTCGCACTGTGTTCAGCTACACGGGGCTTTTGGCGACGAACCACGTAATTTGGACCATAGTCAAGTGACGTGGACGACACCTGAGCAGGCATCCCTTCTCCTAACTACCACACCACGGGAGCACGTTTCAGCTCCTGACAGATTTAACATGCATCGCTGCCTCACACGGTGGGTCTTATGTGGTACTGGGTTCGAACTCATGACATGCCTGCCACGATCCGATAACTTGATCACTGGGCTACCGTCGCCCCCAGCCAGGGTCGAGCCCACAACCTTACGCTTCCGAAGCGGGCTTGCAACATTTAAGCCACAGGAGCAGAACACAACTTACGGCCATTCGGACATTACACACATAGGATGCTCGTCATGCTAAAGAAATTAAGTTTACCTTAGCTACATGCGATATTCATTGAGCCACGTATCTTTTCAGACACGTTTTAATTCAAAGGTGTCAAGAAAATAAAAAATTAAAAAGTGTAAATTTGTTGATCGCGTCACTGTCGCTCCATGACATCTTTGGGCACTGGAACGTGGCAAGAAGGCGTGGCTACAGAATCTGAGTTTTTCTTGCATCCCGGTAAAGTCTTGAATAGTATTGGGCGCTTAATGTTGGTTGGCCTGCTTTCGAGATGGTGTTTCCTTAATGGAAGGAGACAGTGGGCGGGGCGAACTGGCGATTTCGGCGGTCTCAGTAAAAAATCAAGACCAAATTCGTGCAAGCAGACTTCGTAAATTGTCTGCTATTGGTCGTCAGTGGCAGTCGGTGAGCGAGAACTCTATTCACTGCGCCTGGTGTCGAGAATGTACAAAAAAAATAGGGAACTTAGAAATGGGTGCCTGTGTGGGTAATTGAATTTAAATTAAAAATTAATAATTAAACTAAAAAAGATAAGTTGGAAAAAAATAAAATTTAGCAAGGGAAAATTTAGTGGATAGTCATTCCCTACACTCGGGAATGACTAAATTAATGTTATGGAGGATTGTAAGAGTCTAGTAATATTCTTCTAGGTCTCTTTTTATAGATATTAGGATCGTAGTTCTCTAGATTTTGAATGTTAACGTTATTTATATTTAAAAGATTGTCAAAGAGATTTTGACCTAATTTTTTTATATGAGGCTTTAAAAGTTGGAATTTTTTAGAACTTTATAAATATTTCTATTTCTATTATATCTATAGGCTCTGGTGAACTATTTCTAATTAATGCATTTTGAGCGTTATCTAAAGTTTTATATTAGAATTGGCTGCATAGCCCCACACAGACATCCATACGCAAAATGGGCCGCAGGAACGGCAGTGTAGAGAAAATTTAGTACCTTATTGTAAATATTTAAATGAGAATTCCGGCAAATTAAGGGATAAAGGGATCGCATTGCGTTCCGGAATTTGTCACGCGCGTATAATATGTGTAGTTTCCAGGTGAGATTTTCTCTAAGACAAGTCCTAGGTATTTAGTGCTCTGAGACCAGTGTAGTGGTGTGGAATACAGAGTAGGTGGTGTGCATGTGTTTCTTCTCCTGTTTGAAAAGAACTGCCGATTGTTTTTTCTACGTTTATTTTAATTTTCCATGTATTGAAGAATTCTTCTAGCAGTATTAGGTGTGCATTATTGAGTGCTTTAATTGTAATTGTGTGGTGATTTTTGTAGGTGGCCGAAATGGACAGTGTCATCCGCATAAATGTTAGTCATAGGTTAGTGTATGAGAGGGTTTCAATATCATTAATATAGATGTTGAAAAGAATGGGACCGAGGAGGCTTCCTTGAGTGACTCCGTTTTTGATAAAAACGGTGCTGGAAAATTGAGTGTTATTGACTTTAACTTGAAAAGATCTATTGACTAGATAGGAATTAATTAAATGAATTAGTGCAGGGGGAAATTGTTAATAATTAGTTTGTAAATGAGACCACTCACCCAGACTCTGTCAAAAGCCTTCTGAATGTCGAGAAAGACAGCTCCAGTGGATCTGCCTCTCTGAAATCCAGAAGTGATTTTTTCAGTCAATCTGAGTAGTGGGTAGTAGGTGGAGAGGTGCCTGGTGAATCCATATTGATTGGGATTTATGTAATTAATGCTATCCGTAAAGTTATGAATTCTATTAAGAATAATGTGCTCCGTAATTTTACTGAGAATACTTAAAAGGGAAATGGGTCGGTTATGAATATGTTCTATGTATTTGGTTATATATGTTAGTTACACTAGAACTGTAAAATAATCGATTTGAAATTTTTGCAGTTAACATAATTGTCAATTATTGGTCATTAAATAATTTTAAATTTCAACCTAAAACCCAATCCAGTAAAATGTGAAAGCGATGGTTTCTATTACATTTGAATCAATAACACAGGTTTACAATGAAAAAAATACAAGAACAGTGATTGTTGAACTTAATGTATTTTTTTATGCTGATTTCAGAAACAATAATGATAATTTTCCATCACGTCACGTTTGCTGAAAACTTTAATTTTACTTGGATTTTTATGCACACACATTTATCGAAATTTTTTTACAGCGTTGAATTTCTTCCCACCATGGCCGACTTTCATTCAACCTTGGTGAAACGTACATAATACCACTCTTTGACATATTTACTTCGCTTCAGTCTCACAGGGCACAATATTCACCAATAGTGTCGCTTGAATCATTAACTTAAATCTTTATCTTGGTTTGATAACGCAGGAACTAAGGACTTCTCTGGATTGATTCTTAACATAAGATGCTGAAATTTTGAAGTTGGTTTCAATTTTCCTTTAATGTGTAATTTAGTGGAGTGCATGCGCTACGAGTGGGATCTTCATCTCAGAAATACTTTTAATGGGTTTTTTTTCTGAGCGTTTCGTGAAACATGCGAAAATTTGCCAGATGAAATTTGTTTCATATACGGCGAACGTAGTTTAATGAAAAATCACATGCGGAACACTGCCCGCCATGTAGACAGCTTTTACTCACATATTTTGGCATGAAATTTGGAGACGAAAGCAAATCATGGGCTTATCATGAAATCTGTGTAAAGTGCTTCAACAATCTACGCTTCTGGCTCAAAGAAAGTATACTGCTGTACGATTTGGAGTTTAATCTATGGCACAGAGGGAGCCGAAAAACCCTTCTGGTGATTTTTACTTTTCTTCCTGCATTATCTTTGGAGTAAGCGCAAAAATCAAAAGTTGATATCTTATCCTGTTAATATTCCATCGTCCATACGCCTCGTTCCTCATAGACCTCGTTCCAGTGCATTTGCCTGCAAGTGAGTTGCAAAACTTTTCCAGTGGTATGTCCGAAGTAAAGTTAACAGAGGGAATCTTTGTTGGTCGAGATATTCGAAAAATTGTGAAAGATAACGAATTTGAGACTTGCATCATAGGAAAGGAAAGATAAGCATAAATTATTTTCAAAGATGTCGTCAGAAAGTTTCTTGGCGATTGCAAGGATCCTGACTGTAAGAGTATTGCAACGAATAAGCTGGAGAAATTTCAAGAGTTAGGTAGCTCCATGAGTGTGAAAATACATTTCCTCCACTTACATATGGTTTCCTCTCCCTCAAAATTTAGGATTAGTCAGTGAAGAACAGAGGGAAAGGTATCATTAAGATATCAAAGATATTGAGCTCAAATATCAAGAAAGAATGGGAAACAACATGATAGCTGACAATCGTTGGATGGTAAACGAAATAGGCCTAAGGTTAAATATAAAAGAACGTCAAAAAGAAGTTTCCAAGGAAAAAGAGAACGTACCCAAGGACAAACTTTGTTTCGCCTTCTTGCGCATTTTAAAATATGCTTCGATCTGGTGTGTCCACAGGCATAATTTTTGCTCCTCTTTTTAAGTCTTCTATTTTATGCGAATACCTTAAGTGCAAATCAAAATAGTGTGTTGGTGATTTTCTTTTAGAAATCACACCATGATTGGTTGTAAAATATATAAATCTTAAAAGAAATTCTTGTTTTTCTCACGATCAAAGACAGTCTGTGAGGCCTAGAAACAATGGTTTTCATCAAATTGTTGAGAAATTAGATTTCATCACCAAGAACTAAATTTACAAAGATTTAACTGACTAAAAATCGCTGTTGTCAAATTTCCCAGGCTAAACTGTTAGAGAGAATTTATTTTCAAGTAGGGTTTTAGCAAAAATATTAATATCGATTTTACAAAAAATCTTGAAGTGGCGGGGAAAAAATGGAAGTCATTTTTGAAACCAGCACACTAAATAATGCAAAAATCATTGAAAAAATCTTTTGTATTTTTCCAAAACTAATTTTGTTCTTCTGCGTAATTTATTCGTAACTACAAGTACAAATTTCTAATATGTAATCAGGTCATATATTTGACTCTATAGGGGAGAATCTATTGCTATTAGGAAAGGGTTTGGTTGATTGATTGATTGATTGAATATTAACGTCGCACTTTTCAGCTACACGAGGGCTTTTGGCGACGGACCACGTAATTTTGAACCATGGTCAAGTGACGTGGATGACACCTGAGCTGGCACCCCCTCTCCTAACTACCACACCACACCAACGGGGGGACATTTCAGCTCTCGACAGATTTAACGTGCATCGCTGCCCTACACGGCGGGTCTTTAGTGGTACTGGGCTCGAACTCGTGACAAGGCAAGCCACGGTCCGATACCTATACCACTCGGCTACCGCGGCCACAGGAAAGGGTTTGGACCTACAGGAAGAGCTATTCTGACGCATATACATTGGCATTCGCATATTGTTACTGCGCAAATTAGATGCAAGAAGATTAGATTAGAATCCAAGGTGATTTCCATTTGTGAGAATTTCCCGATTTTTACATCAACAACTTAAAAATAAATAATAATACACAATTCGATTCAATGTTTATACAACATAACACAAGAAAACTGAATTTACTAATGACACACAGTTAAATTCGCAAGAAAAAAGTAAAATACATATTAGTCCAAAATGCCCATAAATTGAAATTTTTAGATCATTATTCAACAGAGAAAGGCAGAGTGCAAAAAAAAAAAAAAAAAAAAAAACAATTTTAGTTTTCCTCAACACCACTATGAATTTATTATTATTGCCAAAAACCACCTAGAATTCTACCAAAATGCAGGGACCAACAGACCTCGGCTACAGTGGGGGGTTTGTCTCGTTGTTTGACGCGAGCACTAATGTTTCGAAAAATTTCAATCAAATGTTATTTCGGCTTGTATTTTTCGAAAACTAAGAATTCTGGATATGTCAGCTGGTTATATGTGTCGACCTTCGCCCATGTATTGTCTTAGGCGTGCCATCATTACTCATTCAATCAAAAGGTGGCAGTCGGTCGAGGCGGTTAGTGTGATTATAAATAATGTCTATTTGTTTCGGTTTATTGTTTGTACGAATATTTGATAGCATATGCTATGTACATTCTACTAATAAGGGCCATAGGTGGGGCCCAGAGACTACTTTTGCGTAACGGCGCAGGGGCTCAAAAAGTCTTAAGACGTCACTGTCATGATACTCGTTACATGCAGGTAAATTCTCTTCCATCAAAAGTAAAATAGGGGTTAGTTCTTCATTATTTGTTACTGATAATCAGTTACATAGAAATACGTTTTACGCAAAAAAAAAACAGCAGTTCCGACAGACTATGTATCTTCATACCTTTTTACCTTTACATGAAACGAAAATCTCTTAAAACGAAAAGATTATCTTTCTGGGAAAAAACAAACTCCCAGATTTCGTGGGAGTTTTCTTAATTTGTCACTCTTCTAATCATGGTTTATATTTTGCTCCCAATCTTCTGAGAAAAAAGGCCTGCGGCCATCTAATTTTTTAGCAGGCTATACTAATTGCCGCAAGTAGTTTTGACGCCCAGTTTTCAACCTAGAGAATGGCCCTTGAGGTCTGACGATGCTAAATTGAACTTAATTTCAAATAATTAACTCGAAACGGGTGTCACATTTCGGCATATGAGAATGTTGCTATTAAATTGTATTTGTATTTATTTGCATTCCTTCATCAACATTTGATAACGATCCACTGTGGAGGGAGGGGGAGATTTGTTGTAACCGTTCTTCAGAGTTCTTATTTTTCACCGTAAGAGGTCACGCGAGAGCCGCTAAATATATTTTGGTAACTGTGGTAGTCAGTAAAAATAAAACATATTTTTCTAACATGAAAAACCGTTACTTTTACATTGCACTCAAGTTTGATTGCTTGCATTATAGATTGTTTTCATTTAATAAATTGAATTTAATTGTATTCAAACATGCCTTCAAAACAAAATAAAACTACGCCAAAAAATGAATATAAAGTCTTTTTATATTCCATGTTAAATCACTTTATAACATGGAATATAATGTGATTTCCATGGAAAGTCACACAAATCCAAGAGAAATACACCACAGGAAATAAAATAGAAATAGTTTTATATTCATTGGGTTGCCCGGCACTTATTCGTCCACGGACCGGTGTTAGGAAACCAGTGCATTAAGTAATTTAAGTTTAAAAGAACAGAAAAATTACAAAGAAATTCACCATTTTTTTTTGCTTCTCTTATATGAGTCTTAATTTTTTCACGAATGTTTTAAATTGTGATATTCTGATTTAGAATACTTAACCTGGAAAAATTAGAGAAAATTATGAATTAAAGGGATTGTGTGTATTCTGCTGTAAGTTTACTCATAAAGTATTTAAATAAATTATAGTTTAAAAATCTATATAAAAATAAAACCTTTTATAGTTAATCGAACATAA
The DNA here is from genome assembly GCA_019973935.1 of Trichonephila clavipes. Taxonomy (NCBI): domain Eukaryota; kingdom Metazoa; phylum Arthropoda; class Arachnida; order Araneae; family Nephilidae; genus Trichonephila; species Trichonephila clavipes. The sequence goes on along the minus strand of BMAU01002923.1, from coordinate 21,471 downwards.
AGTTGTATCTTAATCTTCATCTCATGTGTGTGGTCGCATATGATGTGCATCATGTACGTTCGCTTTTTTTGTACGAGCGTACGTGTGTGCAGGGACATTTTATAAGACATGTTCCATCTGGGACCGGTCCCAGGGCCTCTGCAGTAATGGGGGCCTCGTGTAGTTTGTGACTCAGCATTAATAAGATCATAATTCGAAAAATTTTAACTGTCACATGTTACTTCTGGTTGTATTCGCTGGAAAACTGGGAATTTCGTAATATGATGACTTTCATGTATGTCTAAGTCTAGGTTTGCACCATACATCATCATTACTCAATCAGTTAAAGTATCGGACTACCCTAAAACTGCGAGCTTTGCCAATTTTTTTTTATGATTTTAATTTATAGGCCATTTTATTAGCTATATAAAAATACCAATTTTTGTATTTTCTGCTCACTAGAACAAAAACTACAAGTGCTTTAATAAAAACAGATGTCATAACTTTGCATAAGATGTCAAACTTTCAAATGCGTTTTACTCGAAATGTGTTTTCATCGAAAAGCGCAAAAGGGGACAGATTGTCCAAAGAGATTTAAATTTCTGAAATTTTTTGTGTATGTTCTGTATAACAGTAGAAGTGTTTTAACCTTTAGATTTATCAATCATTGTTTCATTACAAAATTTACATTTCTTTATGTGAATATAACAACTGTATTTTGAAGCAATTTCATATAATAACTAAGATAAAGTACTCTATAGTTTTTTAAAAAATTAAAATATCTCTTATCCTGAAGGTGATTTCAAAAAGGAATAGCAAAGAAAAGCATTAAAATTGAGAACTTGTCCATTTACTATTTGTACCGAGTGGGCCCCGTTTATGGAATTTTGTGTCAATGTTCGTTAGTTAAAAGATTACAGGAAGTGGGAAGTTTTTAATCATTTTATTAGTGATGCCCTCATGGACTGGAGTTTTCCTGACTTTAATTTCCTTTATGTAGGTCCTAGTTTCAGAGGGACTTGGGGTTAGTCGGGGTGTTATCAAAACTACTTTCATTTGTAAAAACCTAGTAACCAGCCTAGTGTGGGTGTTATCATAGATTGGATTTGAGATGTCGTCGAGCTGAATTTGGTTTTCTAGCGAGTCAGCCAGAGTTTAAGATTCCTCTGTGTCTGAGTAGGTGAATCCGGTGGGGGCTGTCATGCCTAAAATGGGGGATCTCTTCTTCCTAAAACCCTTGGCCGTTTTCAAAATGGTACCAGTCTTCGGGTTCAGCTAAGTGAGTATATCCTCCCATGTTTTTTGTGTGAAAGCGTACAATTTTCTATTGATTTTGTTTTAAAGTCTGTTTAGTGTTGTTTTATCGCGTGGAGTCCTTGTAAATTTCCAGATTCTCCTGGCTTGGTTTCTTCGTTTAAATAAATTTTTAAGATCGGGATCCATTTAGAAAATATTGTTAGGGTGTATTGGTTTGGAAGAAGTGCGAAAGGCGATTAAAATGTGTGTAGTGATGTCGGAGACCTGATCTTCGACTTCCTCTCCCGAGTGTGCTCTGATTGAACGAAAAGGGGAGGGGGTGAGAAAGTCAGTAAGTGGATACATTTCTAGCGGGAAAATTAAATTGGATGGATGTTTGGAAATTTAAAATTAGTGGTTTGTGGTCAGAACTGAGCTCAGGCGAAGATATTATAGTAGAATTCCAGTACAAGTTTCTTGTCAGAGCAAAGTCTATTGTGGAGGCGGAGTTATAGGCAAATTGCGTGTAGGCGTGGGCGAGATTATTATTTCACTTTCAGTATTGTCGATTAGATTTTTAACGTGTATTTCTCTGTTACTATCAAAATCACAGCCCCAGTATATATGGTGCCCATTATAATCTCCACAAAGAATAGAAGATTGTCTGAGACAAAAACTTCTTCCAAGTCATGGATGAAAGTGGAGGGATTCAAGGAAGGTGAAATGTAGATGGAACTAAATAGTAATGATTCTTCATGCGGTGGTGTGAGAGCGCCGATAGACGATTCTACCAGGCCGAGTGAAGGTGTTAGGATGTGGTGATGGTTGAGAGATGATTTAACTAAAATAGTAGTGCCTCCTGATAGGTGAAATTGATGTCTTCTATCGTTTCTGTAAGAAATGAAATAATTTGGGATTTTAATATTTACTCCTGGTCTAACGTGTGTTTCTTGAATTGATATAACGTCGAGGGAGTACTTATTTATGAAACCACGCAACTACGTGAACGTATACCGTTCGCATTCCAAGAAGCTATACTGAGCTCGTAAAGACTGTTAATCATAATGAACAAAATTTAGAGGAATATCGAGGCGATTGCCTCGAAATAAAAGTCGACTTTTTTTCTAGGGGGTGGCGGCGTTTCTTAATGCCTTTCCTACTTCTAAAAGTCTAGGTAATTCCTGGAATAGCATTCGGAACTCCATCTTTGCTGACATGAAACCGAAATGAAAAGTTTCTTTTGATGCTGGCATCTTTTCTGACTCAGAGTAATTGTGTGTGCCTGGTACAGATTTAGCGTCTCGTGCTGACCTCTGGTGGCATGTAAGGGAGTGAGTGAATGTCAATGTCCCACTGTGTGTGTTCAGCTACACGAAGGCTTTTTTTCGACAGACCTCGTAATTTTGAACCATAGTCAAGTGACGAGAACGACACCTGAACTTGCTCCCCTTCTCTCTTAACTATCACACCACATCTCTGGGAGGACGTTTGAGCTTTCAAAATATTTAACGTGCATCGCTCCCCTTCACGACGGGTTTTTAGTGGTACTGGGCTCGAACTCATGACATGCCTGCCATGATCCAATACATTGACCAATGGGCTACAGCAGTCCGACTCCTGGTGGCATTTGCATATGATAAATTATTATTTGTTAACTTATAAGAAAAAGGGTTTTGTTTCTCATTATTTGTGGTTGCTCATTTTTGGGTTTGATTTGTGGGAACGCACCGCCAATTCCCCATGTGTCCCACTTCTTTACACTGAATGCACTGGGGATTTTCAATTTTTTTTTTTATTTGGCGATCTCACATTCCATGTTTTTCGGAGCATTTTAAGCATTGGGGTTTCATTGCACAGTTCATAGAACTGTGGTGAAACTAATTACAGCTCCTGGCTCCAGCGTATCTTCTGGTCTTTTTCGGAATGAATCGACTTTGACCAATAAATAGCAGCATTTGCTGACGTCAAAAATGTCGGGTGCGTCAGGAACATGTTTCCTGACTTCCACCATGAAGATGGGGAGAGGAAATTTGGTTTGTGTCTTTGGATCAGCTGCGCGACATTTAATATAGAGATGCCTTGATTTTTGAGATCGGCCTTGATGTCTTTCCCAGCATTGGTCTTAGGTAGACCCTTAATAACCACCTTAAGTAGGCGTGAAACTCAGGGTGGGGATATTACATAAAATTCTTGCTTTATTTCTTTCAGGAATATAGTAATATTCCTATGGTTATCTTCGTTGACTGGAGATACCGTATTTTAAAATATTCTCCTCCGTGTTTTTCAGTGGAGCTTCGGAACTTCCTCTTAAGTTTCTGGAGGATGAGGTTGTAGCCCTCGTTCATTCTGAGCATGATGGGTTTTATTTTCTATCAGTCGGGATTTGATATTTGGGGTCTGAGCGGGTCATACTTGATGATGGATTATTATTATCGTTTTAATTAGTAAGTGCTGTGAATTTATTTTGGACAGGTGCGAGGTCCACCACAGGAAAGTTATCGATTTTTCTATTTAGTTTTATTCTTTTGGTTCTTAGCTTCATTATCAGGTTTATGTTCAGAATTAGATGTATTTTCAGCTAAATGAGCTGATTGGCATTGTTTTTTCGCCAGAGTTGTCTCTCACGTTTCGAAGTTAAAAGTCGCTGGGAGAATGCAAGACTCTTCCATGCGATTGTCAAATTAAGCCGCCTCTCCCGCCAAGTATTTTCTCACCAAATCGATAAATGTGCCAAATCTGGTAACCCTCCTGAATTTGTTTTCCGGTGAAGGAGATGTAGTTTTTGCGAAATTTCACGCATGTGCAGTACGTTTCTTTAATTTGAACACTTTTTCACGATATCGTGGCAATTTAGCGCATGCGTAATTCGTTTCTTCAATTTTAACAGTAAAATTTTTGAACGGCGCTTTTTCGCGCATGGTCGGATTTTTTTATTACTTTGAAAATTAGCGATAATTACTTTCTGCTCATGCGCATTTTTTTATATCGGCCTTTTATTTAGGTAGCGGTAATTCTTTATAGCTCAGGATATATCATTAGGACAGCTGTTTTCTTTGGCTTCTGTTCTTTCATTGTGGAATTATTTTTACAGGTAATATTATTATTTTTTTTCCACATAAATTTTAACAAATTGCCTCGATGTCCAGCGATACTATTAGGAATAATTTGAATGAATGCATGAAAATGTACGATTACTATTCGGAAAGGCTTTTTGCCCTGTTACTTGTGCTTGGAAAGAAAGCTACTTTAGAATTCTGCATGAAAGAAGGTTCGATTGGATCATCGTATGTATGTCCGAACTGTGGACAAAGAATGGAATTGACAGAAAGAACGGGTAAGAAAGTGAATGATGGTTTTTGAATGGTACTGAAGAAATCAGACGAGTGTGAAACAGGATAACCATCATGCGTTTAGTAGTGTAAGGAGAGGGTCTTGGTTTGAATGGAGTAATATGGATATCTGTTCCGTTTCGTTGCAAAAATGTTTTGCAAGGTGCCCTCAGAAATATGCAATCGCAGACTGCTATAATTTCTGTAGATAACACGTCATCATCATAAATGACGGAAAACAGCATTTTTTAAAGGTAAGTGAAATTATTTTCATTTTTAAATGCATCATTTTTGCAGCGATTTTCAGTTTCAAAACTTTAAAACTGCTATTTTTTAATGATTTTCCTTCCGCCATCTTGAATTTTGCGCTCAGGCGTTGCGTTTTGTGGTTGGGTTGCTACTGCAAATTGGCGATTTTTCTAACTTTGGTGGGGAGGTGACCGACTCGACAATCTCAGCATTAATTTTGATTGCGCTAAGCCCGTTAGTCGAAATATAGGTGCGCAATTCTGTACTGAACATAGAAATAAGATAAAAATAAGCTTTTCTATTCACCCAATGGAACCTCATACTCTCCTTTTTCTCCGATGAGAGTTCCGGGGTGGGTTGGTACCTCTCATATGGAACATTTCAATCTCGATAAACTCGCTGGAAAGGAATTCGCGAATCTGCGAATTACACCAGTCTTCGTAACTATAGATATTTTTTAAAAATCCTGCTTTATACACTTTAAATTAGTATAAAATTATAAAATCTTATTGAAAATAGCGGTGATTATTAAAGTTCTAATTTTAACTTTATTTTTTTCCAGTTAATGCATTACGTGGGTGGTAGAACCCCCCTCAGTATAGAGGGCGCTGCTTGTAATAACATGTGTTGTTTACATCAGAGATCTTCTGTACGTGACCGAGTGCAGACGCACTCCATATTCCATTAAACTTATTATTTAATCTTACACTTGTCTTCGATGATTTATTGAATTTAATTGAGTCTAATGATGATTTGAAAGTTGATTGAGATAAAAGCATTCTACCACTGATTAACTGAACCATCGATGATCGTAACAGTGGGTAACGTTATTTTTAGCAAATATATTTTCGTTACTTTCAACTATATCGCTATTTTTACTAATGTGTTTAAGGATTTTTAATGATGAGAAATATGAGAATGATTTTTGAGCATTAAAAATATGGAAGCTGTAAATATATATTTGTAATTAAAGATTTTGTGTATACCTTTTATAAATTAAAGCTTAAATTATGAAAAAAGGGTTACATTAAAAGAAAAAAATACCAACAATTTTCTGAATACGTACTTTAATTCTAAGATTCGATACAGTAGTGAATTTTGTAATTCTACGCATGATTCCTCATGTATGATATATTTTTGATTATTAAGAATTTAGCTGTTACTATAAGTACAGCTAGTTACCCAATTTTTAATCCGGAGAGTGTAATACACTAAAATAAACATTTCCAGTCACAAATAATTGGACAGAAGAAATATATTTTTAGAAGACATTATTTTTAAAAGCAACTCTACTTTAACTTTTCTGTGATTAATAGGTAGGTTTTATTAATTTTAATCTACTCGATACCATTTTGTGGTTAGGTATTCTATAGGCGTTGTTACGATCATCAGTGGTTCAGTTAATCAGTGGTAGAATGCTTTTATATCAATCAACGCTCATATCATCACAATCATTAGACTCAATTAAATTCAATAAATCATCCAAGACAAGTGTAAGATTAAATAATAAGTTTAATGGAATATGGAGTGCGTCTGCACTCGGTCACGTACAGAAGATCTCTGGTGTAAACAAAGCATGTTTTTACAAGCAGCGCCCTCTATACTGAGGGGGTTCTACCATTACTCCCCACTTAAACTCCTGCGGAGTTTACATTAAGATAATTAAAATTCTAAGGTAATTCAAGTAAAATTCATGCAAAATGAAATAATACAAATAAAATTCGTGCAATGTGAAATAATACAAATAAAATTCAAATGTGAAATAATACAAATAAAATCCTATGAATTCAATTCTCAAATCACATGCATCATCAATAATTCTGAAATAAAATTAGCAATTCTTAAATCACATGCATTAACAAAAATACTGAAAAATCAAATTAGCAATTATGTAAATAGATTAATATAAAAGTTAAAGTTCAAGAAATTGTAAAATGTTCAAATGTTCTTTTCTACAGATGCAGGATCAACTGGAATAGGTAAAGGCACTACCTTTGTGATGGCTCGTTTTAAAATACCTGTTGAGGTTTTCACATTAACTACTTTTACAAGACCATCACTACCGGGAAATACTTCAAGAATACGCCCCATAGGCCAGTCCAGGGGCTTGGTGTTGGGATCCTTTAAAAGCTGATTCTCCATCAAGTTAGGGTTCTGTACACTCCACTTAGCACGGGTCTGAAGATGGGTCAGATATTCGGTGCTCCAACGGTTCCAAAATTTGTCTCTCAGGGATTGAATGAGTTTCCACCTGGAATGATAGGACAAAGAATCCGAAGCAGTATAAAGTTCAGGAAAGGATGAAATTGCACAGTTCGTCAAGAAATGCCCCGGGGTCAAAGGGTTAAGATCATTGGGGTCCGAAGAAAGTGGAGACAAGGGACGTGAATTCAGAACTGCTTCGATTTGTGCCATCAACGCAGTTAACTCTTCGAAGTTCATGATAGCTGATTTCGCTACCCTCAATAAAATGCGTTTCATGGACTTAATGTTTGCTTCCCACAATCCACCGAAATGGGGAGAAGCGGGTGGAATGAAGTTCCATTCGATTCCCTCTTTCGCGCTGAATAGCTGAATTCTGTTGGACTTGCAAATTTCGTTCCCTTCATTAAGAATGTTTCTTGCTCCCTTGAAGTTCGTTGCATTGTCACTCCAAATGACGGATGGCTTGGATCTCCTGGCTATAAATCGTCGGAGACATGCTAGGAAGGCTTCTGTGGTCAAGTCGGAAACAACTTCTAAATGAGTGGCTTTTGTACTGAAACAGATGAAAATGGCAATATACGATTTTAAAGTCACTCTTGATCTTTTTAAATTTGGTTTCGTGATTATAGGACCAGCGTAATCCAATCCAACTTTTTCGAAGGGTCTAGAAGGCACAATTCTGTCTCGTGGTAAATCTCCCATCATCTGGTTTATTGTCTGGGTTTTCGTGCGAAAACACGTAATACATTTATTTAATATTCTTCTTACACGGTTCTGACCCGATGGAATCCAATAAAACTCTCTTATTAAATATAATGTGGTTTGCAAGCCAGAATGTAATGATTTCTTGTGATAGTGTTCAATTATTAAATCAGTTAAATGATGAGCCTTTGGCAACATCATTTGATGTTTTTGGAATTCAGATAGGGTCAAATGTTTCAATCTACCTCCCACTCTCAGTATTTCATCTTCGTCCAAAAAAACGTTTAAAGATGATATTTTGCTGCCCTTTGGAATCGGTTGTCCGTTTTTGAGACACTTTATTTTAGTTAGAAATTCATTTAATTGTACTTGTTTTACTAAAACTTTCATAAAATGATCAAATTCAGAAGCACTTATACAGTCTATTTTCCTTAATACTGGGTTCACTTTACAGTTATAAATAAATCTTAAACATAGAGCGCTTATTCTAATTAATTTACTAAAAGAGGAATATCTAGAGATTAAATTATTTTCAATTTGCCTCTTTTCAACCGCTGTATTTACACATTAATTGATTTCTTCAATTCTAATTTATCGTTGTTTATTTCGGTTTCAATTATAGGTTCTGAAAATAATCGCCATTCTGTTTGTTTCATTGTCAATCACTTGGGACCATGCCACCATATTTTGTTATTTTTAAGATCATTTAAAGGCAAACCCCGACTTATTAAATCAGCGGGATTATCCTTTCCTTTACAGTAGCGCCATTCCTTGGGATCACTTAGTTTTTGTGTTTCTTTAATTCTATTCTTTACAAACACTTTATGTTTATTAAAATCCCCCTTGATCCAGTAACATGTTATAGACGAATTAGTCCAATAAAAACGACTCACAGGCAGTATGAGTGCAGTTGCAATTTTGTCACTTAACCTTGCAGATAAAAGTGCGCCCATAAGCTCCAATCTAGGGATCGAAAGAGTTTTTAATTGAGCTACCCGACCTTTTGATGCTACAAAACTAGAAATAATATTTCCATTGTTCAGTTCTATGCGTAAATAAGCAACAGTTCCATATGCCTTTTTGGAAGCATCTGAAAAGCAATGCAACTGAATGGTGGTTGCATTTGAAGGCAAAAAGTTTTGAAAGTAATATCGAGGAATTTTTATTTCAGTTAAATAATGAATCTCATTACACCATTTATTCCATGAAACTTCTAATTGTTTGGGCAATTTGTCATCCCAATCCAATCCTAAACACCAAATTTCCTGAATTAAACATTTTATTCGGATCGTATAAAGACCTATGAAACCTACTGGGTCAAATAATCGACCAGCGGCTTGTAACAAATATCTTTTTGTATTAATTCTTTTAGAAAGAAATGTTCCTAAATCGCTGGAATCAAAATAGAATGTATCAGATTTTTCATTCCAACCAACTCCTAAGACCTTTGAAGCTATCAACGTGTTCAATGACTCTTTATGTTCATCTACTTCAAAATTTAAATTTTTTAACCTTTGATTTAGCTCGGAAGAGTTGGTTCTCCATTTCCGAAGATCCATACTTGCATCTTCCAAAATTTGTTTACTTTCTATGCAGGTCATCAAGGCTGCTTGGACACTGACATTTCCACACAGAAAATCCTCAACATACAATGACTGGTTAAGATGGTTAAAAGTATCAGGAAAAATATCCCCATATTTTTAAGATGATGCTTTATCGTAGCTGCAAGAAGAAATGGACTTGATTTTACTCCAAATAAAACCCTAGTCATTCGGAAAATATCAAGCCGTTTGTTTTCTAAATCAATTCCTGGATTTTCATCCCAGAAAAATCTTGTAATATCCCTTTCACTTTCGTCTATCTCAATCATCAAAAATGCCATTTTTATGTCAGCTGCAAATGCAATTGGATTCACTCTAAATTTGATTAATAGAAAAAATAGGTTAGGTATAAAATTTAGCCCTGTGTGTAAACAATCGTTCAAAGATAGTTGTGCTTTCGCATGTGATGACGCATCAAATACGATTCGTAATTTGCTTGTAGTTTTATCAGTACGTATTACTGCTCTATGTGGTAGATAAAAAATATTATGCTTTAGATTTTCTTCTTCAAATGGAACGCGTTCTACGATTTTCTCAGAAAGATAATTATTTACAACTAATTTGTAATCCTCAAATAAGGAACTGTCATTTTTAAAACGTGATCTTAACTTTAGAAATCTTTTCCTGGCAATTTCTTCATTATTTTCTAATAATGTTTTCATGTTAGGTTTCCAAGGGAATTTAACTTTATACCGCTTATTTTGGTATGAAATTCCCGCTTCAAGTTCAGACATTATATCATTATCAATATTTTCCTCATCAGACACCTCTGCTTCTCTATTCCTAAATTCTCTAAATCCCAAAATGCACTAAGCTGTTTAGAAATATTGGATTCATTAACAATAACTGTCATTGTTAAAATGTCCTCTCTCTCTCAGAATCTGTACTCTGCCCTTGTAGAGACCACCCAAATAATGTTTCTACTGTCACAAGATTTTTGTTTAGACGCGTAATTCTACATGTAACTACTTGATGATAATAGTCCGCACCAATAAGAATTGATATTTTTTATCGTTAAATTCATAAGGATCGGCTAATTGTACATTTTTTAAAAATCTAAATTTTTTATCAATATTTCTATCAGGAGTCGGTAAATTCGTGATAGAAATATGTTCTGTCTCTACCGCTTCTATTTCAATGCACAAATTTGGATCATCCCTGTTTTTCAATTTTATTTTAACTATATTTAAAGTTTTTGTTTCAGTTTCTTTAGCACCAAATGTGCAAATGGAAAGGTTTTCTTTTCTATGAATTGGAAAGTTAAATTTCTCAGAAGTACTCTTTAAAACGAAACTTCTCTGTGAACCATTAACTAAAAATAATCTAACAACTTCTTGTTCATTTTTGACATCTATTAATGCGGCGCATGTTTGTAATAATACACTATTTACTTCTGTTTTAAATACTGCTGAAACTATATTATCAGTGTCCCTTTTCGGAGACAAAAAGTCATCATGTCGATTTCGAAAACATATTGAGAAATGGTGGGACCCATTACAAATAGGACACGACTCCTATATTACACATTCCATTGCTCTATGACCGGGCGACAAACACAAATAACAACACCCTTTTTTTCTTAAAATTTCTCGCTTTTCGTTAGCACTAAAAGAACGGCAAGCGTCGAGTTCATGACCTTTGTTGCAGTATAAACATTTTCGGCTTCTAAGTTCTACTTTCTCCAAAAGGGTGGGAAATGAATGTGGTCGGAAATGTACTCTATTCGGGGGTGGGTTCATGCGTTGTCCGGGGAAATAGGAGCCTTTATTTTTTGTTCTGTCTTGCGGTGGAGGGGATTAATGACATAGTTTATGATTGTTTATTTGAGAAGCTCGTTCCCTTCTACGGATTTCCAAGTGCAAGAACTGCAAAAGAGCGCTCAGGTCAAACCCTTCGTCATTTTGAGAACGATTGAATTCCAAAATGAGTTCCGAGGGTATCTGTTTCAACAGGATGGGTGTTAATAAGTTTGAGTAGGATTCTCCTTTAATTCCTAAACTTTCAAGACTCCTTATTTGCGTTTCTACTCTATCGTACAAATTTCTTAAGCCCACAATATCAGTAGGGTTTCTAACAGGTGTTAAATTTAATAAATTGCTCAAATGAGCGTTAATTAACATGTTTTTATTTCCAAATCTTTTAATAAATCAAGAGCTCTATCATAATTATCATCAGAAATTGGAAATCCATTAATGCAGCAAGCGCATTACCACACAAATATGATTTTAAATAATTAAATTTATCAACTTTGCTTAGTCTATTGTTATTATGAATAGAGCTTTCAAATAAATTATAAAAATCTAACCATTCAGAATAATTTCCAGAATACTTATTTATATGCAATTTAGGTAAATTTATGTTCATACATTCAAAACTATTGGAATCAATAACTTGCATATTTCGAGAAACTGTATCAACCTGGATAGAGTCAGAATTTATTCTCCTAATTTTAGAAGAAAGCTTCGTTTTCCAAAATATAATCTTCTCTTTAATTTCTTCCGAAGCTTCCATATCTTCAGTAATAGTGTCAACAGACAAACGATCTTCAATTAGTGTATTTAATAAACTTAAGGGAACCAGGACATGCTCGAAAGAGTAAAATGCCAAAATTAAGACCCTTTGTTTATGAGACATATATCATTTAAAATTTCCAATAGAGCTTAGATTTTTTTATGTCTATAATAAAGATAATTTAATTATTCTGTAGAACTACAAAAATAACTTTTTACTCCAAAAGTTTTTTTTTACTACTTAATTTAAGTAATACATAATTTTTGAGAATTCGTAATATATACTTATGTTTAGGTACCATTTTTTAAAAGTATCCTTTTTTTTTATGCAAAATATTTTTTACACATATATAAAACAATACATAAAATACAGTGAAACTCTTTTTTTTAGTAAAATTTTAGTATAGTTTCTTTAAAAAAATTATGAAACTTTGAAATTTGAAATTTTTTTATTTTTCTGCTTTTTTTATGCATAAAACAATTTTTAAAAATTAGGCACTATTTTAATAGAAAAAAAAAAGGTTCACTATATGCATAGGCATCTTGTATAGAAGTATAAAAATCAGGAATCATACAGTGCAATAGTTTTTTTTTTTAAAATGTACCTAAATGCAAAAAATATGCTTTTGAGAAAAGTGAAAAAACTAAAAAAACAATATTTTCACATATTATACACTTAATTAGTATTTCCTTGCCTATTTTTATATGACTAATAATAATCCTTAACCATTTTCTAGAGTTACAAAAGTAATTTTAAATTCATATGTTTTTTTTCCCTTTGTTTTAGTTAACATGAACATAATTTTCGAGATCTTGTAATACATATTTTCATGTATAGGTACCATTTCTTACAAAAATATTCTTTGAATATACAAAAAAAATTTACAAATATATATAAAGTAACATATTAAACATAATGAATCTGTTTTTTAACTAATTATATATATAATTGCATAATTTCTTAAAAATAATCATAAAACCTTAAAATTATGAAAATCTTAATTTTCTTTTTTTTTACATATAAAATCAATTTTCAAAAAATTAGACACATTCTAAAAAGATATTTTGTTCACTGTATGCACATGTATCCTGTTTAGATATATAAAAGGTTTCAAACAATATGCTACAATAGTTTTTTAAAGTGTACCTAAATTTAAAAATATTAAACATTCGAGAAAAATATAATAAAACTTAACAAAAAAAATTTCTCCTTACATTATAGATTTGATTAATATTTCCCTGCTTGGTATTCATTTTCTTCATCTAAATTCTGTTTATCCATTTTCCTTTTTAAAGACCTTCTTTTATTTCTGGCTTCCAATGACACTTTATTTACTGTACGTTCAGCCTCAAAAATTCGTTTGTTATCAATTATAAGTAAGGCACGTTCCGTGTTGTATCCTTGTTTAATGCCCAGAGCTTTAAAGACTTTTATCCTATTACATATCCATCGTTAAAACAAATTACAGCATCCATAACTCCAAATTTCAAAGTTTCAATGCCAACAAAAACTGTTTTAGGAATTCGCTCCCAAATACATTTGTTAAAACTTTCATTGGGATTTTGTGTTCTTCCATGAAGGCACTTTTTCAATAAGTCCTTCTCTGTGAGATCCCGAAACACTTTTTTCACTTTCAATAAAATTGACTCAGGTAAAGAATGCTTGTGAATATAAAATTCCCCGTAACAATGCTACGGTTATAACCGCACCAGCTATCCTCACCAAGAGGACACAAAGCGTGTTGAGGATTATCCTCAGTACTTAGTTTATGAAAATAAATAGCCCATATGGCTCTTTTCATGTCCTCCACAGATGACAAATTTTTACGGATTGCTAGCCCATAATAATGTTGGATTGCGTCCACTTCTTTAAGCGTTAGCCGTCCCCGTCCCGAAATATTTTTCCCATCTGATAGCTTAATGCCTTTGCTCATTTTTAGAATGTTTCTCAGCCTTGTGCCCATACGCTTTTTGCACATGGCAACACATTCTAATTTTTCAACTTCTGTGTCGCCATATACTTTTGCTTCTTTTATAGTAAGAAATCCTTTTGAGTCCCCATCACCAAGATACTGCGTATAACATGCTTTTCGTGATGTTTCAGATCGCTGAAATATACTTAATACCCCCGACATTCCATTCCCCCACTGAATCCTTCGTAATTTTTAGCACAATTTTCACATGGTTTTTTTACCCTTACATGAAGAACAATATTTTGTGAGAGCTTCAAAGTCGATAACCTTTCCGTTCTCAACAGACGTAGCACATACAACTCCATTTAATGAAGAATAGCCTCTTTTATGCCATGTGCCATCCACAGTCACAGCTATATTTGAATTATTATCATTCGCTATGACTGCTTCGTGAACAGCTGCATTCATGGAGTCTTCACTAATTGTTTTTAAAACATTTAAAAACAAAGAATTATGGCGTTCAAACTTTGCAGGTGGTGGAGGCAAATTCATGAGCCCACAGAATATTCGAGCAGCAGCTCCACCTTTTCCAATAGCTCTCATTCCATATGTCAATCTTAGGTTAACATCATAACATTTATTTGATATTTTTGATGACATTGTGCTCGTCGATTCTCCACAGTTGTGACAAATTATTTCCAAACTCACAGCTAAACCTCTACGACTTTTTAAATCTTCTCTCAGCTCAATTTTCTCTGAAGAACAGCAATATTTACAACATAAGAGATTTTTCATAAGGGAAGATAATAAATCCAGTTCAACGATTATGTTTACATTTTGAGAATCTTGTTCTTGTAGTAAATCCGGTATTTTAATTTTTTCTCCTAGAAGCACTTTCCACGGAATTCAAAAGCAATTCTTCAGTCGATTTAGACTTTTTATGTTGATTGCTACTATACTTCCTTCTGCCAAATTTTTTTATTCTTGGCATAATTACTCGTTTAAAAAAGTTAAGATACTTTTAAAATCTTATGAATATTAATAATTATAAGTAAAAATAAATATTTCTTACGAAAATTAATGTAAAATTAAGTAGTTGTATGCCACAAGAAACTTCGAATAGACGAACTCGGTTCAAAACATTGCCATAAACCGAAATTTAAAGTAAGAAATTTTGTCACACAGCTTGGAACAATAGCTCACGCACAAGCGTGGCTAAAAAGTAGCGGGGTTAACATTCAAACGAAAAAAACAATCAAGAGCTAATATAGATAAAACACAGGGGAAACTACATATTTAAAGTTCAAAGGGGCGTGTCCAAAGGGGCGTGGTCATTTATTTACATTTTTATTTTTCATATTTTAGGGCTATTTTATCAACAAACATATAAGTATTATACATTTTTAGATTCAGAAAAATAAGCACTATTTTTTAGAACTAAAATTGAAAAATCGATTATTTGAAAGTATATGATGTCCCTGTTTTCTTAAGTTACTTTCTTTATCATTTAATTGCTCTATAAAAGCTCCAAATTGATCAACAGGTTCATTTTCATTGTTGATCTTTCCTTCAATTTTATTTATCAATTTTGT
Organism: Trichonephila clavipes; assembly: GCA_019973935.1. Classification (NCBI taxonomy): domain Eukaryota; kingdom Metazoa; phylum Arthropoda; class Arachnida; order Araneae; family Nephilidae; genus Trichonephila; species Trichonephila clavipes. Next base: position 6,155 of record BMAU01002923.1, on the reverse strand, counting down.
CAACGAAGAACGTACCGCAGTACGCGTCTTTGTAAATTTTGAGAGATCTTCTGACATTTTAATCTTCTATTCAGGTATAATTCAGTTTCAATAAAAATTAGGCTTACCTGAATTCACTGTGGACGATGATATTTCTAATGCACCAATGTTACGATCATCAGTGGTTCAGTTAATCAGTGGTAGAATGCTTTTATATCAATCAACGCTCATATCATCACAATCATTAGACTCAATTAAATTCAATAAATCATCGAAGACAAGTGTAAGATTAAATATAATGGAATATGGAGTGCGTCTGCACTCGGTCACGTTACAAGATTAACAACGCATGTTTTTACAAGCAGCGCCCTCTATACTGCTACCAGGCGTTATGTGGCGCTAGTTCTATTTAGCACGTTTCTGGGCTATTCTAGATTGGTAATTGCTTATTAATCAAAAGCATTTAAAAATGCAAATTGTGTGTGAAGATTATTTTTTCAAAAATATCATAGAGAAAAGGATTCTTCTCCATCACAAATTCTAATACAGTGATGAAAATAACATCTTTTCAGTTGTCTGTACATTTTAAATAAATTTTTTTCTAATGGGGCTAATCGGTTTTTTAACACGCTCACTTGTATGTAATTTTTGAACTCTAATTGTACCCACTTTAAAAGGTCAGATTAATTCGAAATTTCGCAACTGACAAAGATCGATGAAATACAATAATTTCATAATTTATTTCATTGTCCGGATCAGTATCGTCAAAAATAATGATTCTTTGATTTGTCTACTAATTCTTCATAGCATTTCAGATTCGGCGACTAAAAGATTAAGTTACAACCCAAAAAGCGAGAAAAATATTTTTCTTACTAATATAAACAATTTTGTCTAGTTTTCCTGAAAATGGAATTAAACAACAAAAAAAAAGACTCGGGCATATAAAGCCTGTTTTTTCTAAATCTTATTGTCAGATCTAAGAAAATAAACTTTATTTATTGCTTCATTTTACCATAACAGCTGAGTATTGATTCAGAAGTCACCGGATTAAAAAAAAAGTGACAGAATAGTGAGCTCTTTAGAGAAAAATAAATTGTAGTTTAAAAAAACTAAAAATACGCTTTTATGTTTAATCAAACTGAAAAGTAAAAAAAATAATTCTTAATACAAGAATAAAATGATTAACGAGAAAATTAATATCATTGAGGTAAAAGCGTGTGGGGTGTGCTTTGTATTACCTTATCACAGTAACTCAGCATTTCGGAATAGAACTACTAAGAAATTATAACAATTGATGTAGGGCTAATCCACAAGTGTATGTCGAAACACCGTTACATCCAGAAAAACTGACTGTTTGGTGCGCTTTATGGGCTGGTGGAATCCTTCTTCAAAAACGATGAAGGCCACAACGTTACAGTCAATGGTGATCGGTATAGAGCCATGATTACTAACTTTTTCATTCCTGAATTGAACAATCATGATGTCCAGGAGCTGTGGTTCCAACAAGACGGCGCAACATGTCACACAGCTCGTGCCACAATCGATTTCTTGAAAGACACGTTTGGTGAGCGCCTAATTTCACGTTTTGGACCTGTGAATTGGTCTCCAAGATCTTGTGATTTAACACTGCTAGACTATTTTTTGTGGGGCTATGTAAAGTCATTGGTCTATGCGGATAAGCCAGAAACGCTTGACCATTTGGAAGATAACATTCGCCGTGTTATTGCCGATATACGGCCACAAATGTTGGAAAAAGTCATCGAAAATTGGACGTCCAGATTGGACTACATCCGAGCCAGCCGTGGCAGTTCTATGCCAGAAATCATATTTAAAATGTAATGCCACAAGATTATCTTTCTATCTCTCTATTAATATAAAACATGTATAAAAATAAAAGAAAAATATTCGAAATTAAAAACTTACTTTTATTTACAATGTGAACAGTAATAATATATTACATGAGTTTTGCAAATGGGAGTCTTACACTTGTAGCATAACACATATTAGTTTTATTGCCATTACTAGATGAGCAGAGCTTCTTGCACGTTTGACACACAATGAAGCATTCTCAGCAGATCCTGATGGCACGTAATACCTTTTTCTCTGCATTCGTTTCACTATTTTTATTGTATCTTCACTTTGTAGATTTGACCTTTCTTCAATGTATTAAAAAAATGAGTGATTTTTTCAATTCTTCCAAAGATAGTCTTCGTTTAGTCAGTTTGTTTTCGTTCTAGTCACTGTGTTTTGAAGACCATAGAACAAATGCATTGTACGCCGAAAAATATCAAGCATGTTATACAATACTATCATGAAGCAGCGATTAGTTTTTCTTTTACAAGTGTATATATTTAGAACAGTGGCGTAACGGAGAACATTTGGGTCCCCACGTTGAATTTTACAAAGGGTAGGCACTTGCGTCAATCAGGCTTTGGGCCCCTTAGAACCATGGGCTCCCCCGCGATGCGGGTTTTGCGGGGGCGTACGTTACGCCACTGGTTTAGAAGTTGATCAAGAGTATCCACAGCCCCTTTAGTTGAATTATAATCTAAGATCATTAATGTTTTTACTGCCAGGTCTGTTGCTAACTTCTTTGCCACGATGCAAAGTGTTCATAAGAATAACATTCTTGTTCTTTATTGGTAATGTAATTTACAACTGCTGTGTGTTCAGTAAAATAAAATAATGAGTGGCGAACTAGTATATTTTGTATCTCTTCACGAATTTTTGGTTTATTTTTGTAATGGTTCCAAGCATAGTCATTTTCTAGACCAGTTGTCCTAAGTTGTAAGATGTGAAAAATTATCGCATGTAGTATTGTGCCCCGAATACCCAAAAGTGAGATCACGCACTACTCGCATTCCTTAATTTTTCTTTGGCTTTGACCCTTGTTCTTGTCCAGTGTAAATTTGTGTTTTCAGTATATAAGAAGTTTTACTGTCACATAAGGACCATATTTTGATCCGATATTTATATGGCTGACTTGTTATATTCTGTTTGAAAGAACATCGGCTGCGAAATTTCGTAATTGCTTATCTACAGTAGTATTTTCATTCGGATCATATAATTTTGGTAGAATTTAAATCTACTTTTCCCAGATATTTTGCACTACAGCTAATGTATCCAATTTTATTCTTTCTTGTCGAGTGAATTTACTATTAAAGCGAATAGCCATCGACATGGTGCAAAATGTTTCAAGGGACATTGTAGCACGAAATACATTTTTGCCTGTTTCTTTATCCCATAAGCTTTTATTTGATCTCCATATGATTTATAAACAACAACTAACAACAACAATCCAATATATATGCTTGAAAAGCTTTACTTTCAATATTTTTCTACTTGGTTTCGTACACTTTCTCTCCTTCAATATTAGTCGTTTTTTATGATTTTGTTTTGAATTCTTGAATTGAATACTGCCTCAAATGCAGTTTTTACGCCTGTTACCCTTGCCGTTGAAAATATCTTGTGACCCCTGAAGTAGTTTTTATAATATTAGCAGCTGTTGATTGAGAAGATCTGTAGCAGCGGATTTAGCTTTCACTTTATTTCTCGATTCTTGGACTCAATACCCTCTTTATAGTTCATTTGTTGATTATTGGTATCAAAACCACTGTCAGAACTTTCACTGTCAATTTTATCTCTTGTATGGCTTTCTCGCTTCGGATGCTGCTTCGCTTTCAGAAGCTTCTATTAGTTTAGCTATATCATCGTGACTTAAATTTTTGCAATTTGTCATTTTTTTCTACCATCACAGGCACAGCTCTTTTACTGTATATCAAAAAGTGAAATACAACAGGAAAAAAAATAAAAAAAGTAAAAACTCGTTGAATAACAGTAAGTAGTTTCGCTGTGAACGTATCAACTTTTTAACCTTGCACCTGTTCTCTTGTCACGTGACAAAACACATACGTCAGTGAAACAAGTTTTGAATAATTGAATTGGCTAGGCCAAAGTTTAAGAACACCTGGAGAGTTAAAGGCACAGGTAATCAAAGATTTCCCAGTCCCCACTAACAAGACGCAAGTTAGAGCATTTTTAGGATCAGATGGCTATTATCAAAGATATATTCTCGAATTTTCGGTAATCGCAGCTCCACTGACAGATACTTAAGGGCCGAAATCGAAATTCAACCATTAACTGGAATAGTTCTTGTCAGAATGCATTTGAGGAGCTCAAGGTAAGACTATCTAAAAATCCAGTCTTATACAACCCTGACTTCACAAAAGTCTTCATCATTCAGTGGGATGCCTCCAATCTTGGAATAGGCGTTGTGTTGTTACAAGTATGTGAAAACGAAGAGCATCCCATCATGTTCCTGAGCAAAAAGCTGTCACTTGCGGAACAAAAATATAGCACTACGGGAAAAAATGTGCAGCCATTATTTTTGCCGTGCAAAAGTTGAAATGTTATCTGGATTGACACAAAAATTTGTCATACAAACTCACCATAATCCCTTGGTCTGGTTAGAGAAAAATATTGGGATTAATCCAAGACTTTTAACCCTTAAACGGACACACAGCTAAAATACAATTTTCTGTGATAAAGTATTTGATAAATGCAATGTTCTCATCCTCTATAAACATTATTTAGTCACAAAATAAATATTTAATCGTGGGGTTTTTTCCTGGGTGGTGGCTAGACGTTATAGCCACTGCGCATTTAGGACATTTAACTTACTTTTTGGGACAGAAATAATGAATCATATTACAATAAACTTTTTATGAAAAATTAATATTTTATATAACTATTTCAATAACAATTAAATACAAAGTATAAGTGCAATTTAATAATAATAGAATAATTGTACAACATAGAAACCTTTCTTAGAAAATATATATAATACATAGAATGCACATTGAACTTGGTACATATCCACATTTTATATTTTATTTAATTTTAGTATGAAAAGTTAGAAATAAAGTAATATTTTTGAGAATTTAAATTAGTTATTTCCCAAATTTGATGAGCTATTTACTGTGGAACTTAATAATACGCAAACGTTTTCTCCCAGAAGGAAAGCTGTTATGAAAAGATTTTTGATTTGTTTATATTTCCCACCCCCAACATTCGCACGTGATTCTAAATGCTGTCTCACGAGTACAGGAAAAGCGAAAATTTCAAGGTCATTTTTCTGTTCTAGGCGGGTAGTGGATAGAGCCTCTATCCACATATAAAAGCTTTCCCAAAACCTAAGTAAAACCTTTTTTAAAATTGTACAATTGCTTAATTCATTCAGATGAGAGAAAAGTATACTTAAGACATGTCGAAATTTTTTTCAAATATCAGAAATTTTATTTATAGTAATCAAAATACAATTTGTAGATTTACACCGAGAAAAACTATTTTTAACTACCCATCAGAGGACATGAAATGCAAAAAAAGGTATTATCCTGCCGTCTGTATTGATTTTCATGCCTTTTAGCTTCAATTAACTTATGTGGATAGACAAAATATCCATCACCCGCCTGGAGAAACTTTTTTTTAATATGTGGCTAGACCTATTAGCTATTGCCCGCAAACGGGTTAATATACCTTTAATGAATTATACTATTTGCACAGTATAAATAAAATATTAGAAAAGAAAAATATTACTTTAGTAGCTTAAGAATATTAAGTTTGTATGGATGAGAAGATAAAATTTAATATTAAAAGAAGCTCTTTAAAAACTAATCCGAGTGCAGCAAAAACCGAAGATCAGAAAGCTCGGGAAAATTATCATAAAGCAGGAGTCGAGATCAGAAAACATAGAGCAAGAGATCTGATTGGCCGAGACAAGAGTTCGGCTAATGGGGTATATATAGATTTGAGAAATTGAGCCTCCAATCAGAGTGATCCATCAGCCCAATTCAATTGAACAGTGGCTTGGAGAAAATTAAAAAAGAAATGTAACAATAAAAAGTAAATAAAAAAATTAATTAATGTCAGGGTTGACCAAGATATCTCTTGGTCTTCTAACAGAAAAATGGGAGAAATAAGAAGGGATTTCATTCATAGATTCACTATATTTTTAAAGAATTTATTAGCTATTTTATGAATGGTTTGGGTAATGGTAGGAATAATGCATGCTGTTCTGAGATCTTTATTTTTCACAAAATTGTCTTATAATTACATTTTGAGAGTTTTCAATTAAACTTTTATTGGTTCTTGCTAATTTGTTAATTCGAGGTTAAGCT
>BMAU01002919.1:0-30516 GCA_019973935.1 Trichonephila clavipes | reverse complement strand
CTACGTATTGCTGATGATTGCAGTTGTTCCCGATTTTCATAAGCGAATTTTGTTTAGCGATGAAGCGCACTTCTGGTTGAATGGCTACGTCGACAAACAAAACTGCCGCATTTGGAGTGAAGCTAATCCACAAGTGTATGTTGAAACACCGTTACATCTAAAAATACAGACTGTTTGGTGCGCTTTATGGGCTGGTGGAATCATTGGTCCGTACTTCTTCAAAAACGATGAAGGCCACAACGTTACAGTCAATGGTGATCGGTATAGAGCCATGATTACTAACGTTTTCATTCCTGAATTGAACAATCATGATATCCAGGAGCTGTGGTTCCAACAAGACGGCGCAACATGTCACACAGCTCGTGCCACAATCGATTTATTGAAAAGACACGTTTGGTGACCGCCTAATTTCACGTTTTGGACCTGTGAATTGCCCTCCAAGATCTTGTGATATAACACCGCTAGACTATTTTCTGTGGGGCTATGTAAAGTCATTGGTCTCTGCGGATAAGCCACAAATGCTTGACCATTTGGAAGACAACATTCGCCGTGTTATTGCCGATATACGGCCACAAATGTTGGAAAAAGTCATCGAAAATTGGACGTCTAGATTGGACTACATTCGAGCCAGCTGTGGCAGTCATATGCCAGAAATCATATTTAAAATGTAATGCCACAAGATTATCTTTCGAATAAAAAAAATTCATGTCAATCGAATAATACATCGTTGTTTTATTGCAATTTTAAGTTCTATACCTCTAAAAAAATATCCTTTACAGGGCTTAACCTGTTCAGGACGGGGCGATTTTCTGCGAGCCGCTGGCTAGGGACGAGGTGAATGCATGAGGACTACTCACTTCAGGAGGGTTGCATGGTAGTTGTGGACACATAACATTTTGTGGTTTGAGAGGACACATCCCCCCCATCTTAGAATAGACAAAGGGTGCAGATAAATAAGGAAATTAACACTTTTAAAAATCACAATTTTAAGCAGTATTTTTTAGTGGCAAATCTCTTTCACGTGAGATAACTTTTTTTCTTACCGAAGTTTTCTGTTTTTACTCTCGATTATCGAATTACAAGGATAAATACATTTTTGCCAATTAAATTTAATTATTTATATTGAATTGTTAAGATATTATACTGTGTTAATGCATTTTAAACATAGCGAAATGTAATAAAAATAAAAACTTTCAGAGAAATTTTTAAAAATCAATAGTAAGTAACAGTATAGAGAAGAGTTTATACATATGGAAAAATTTCATGGGATGTATTTTAGAGACAAATAAATATTGAAACATGTGCAATTACCTTAAAATGAATTAGTTTCATTAATGTAAGTAAAGATAAATACTAGAAGTAAAGTATATAAAACAAATACAAGTAAAGAAAAGAAAAATAAATACAAGCAAATACTAACTAACCTTTATTATAAAGACATAAATGTCATTTACTATTGGATTTAGTCTCACCTGGTTACAAAACTTTAAGATTTTAGACATTTTTCTAAATTGTTCGATGTTTCGAATTCTTTTACGATGTTTTCATTCTTTCATCCATTTTTGCACATGCTTTTTTTCTTTATATTCCAGGGGTCACCTAATCCCCTGGTTTTACATTAGAAGACACTTTTTGTGTTTCTTTTTTTAGTATTTTAAGTAATAAATGGACATCAGATTGTTTTTGCCAGTGATTGCACTTAATTTGAAATTCCACCCTTCAACAGAATTTGTCCCATGACACCGTCCATATACATTCCATACTTTAATGGGCATATTTGTATTGTCCGTCCACTGCTCGAATGGCATTAAAACGCTTATAACTGTTTGAGAAATATTGTGTAGTTTACATGAATTTGCAACATAAAATTTAGGAGCAGTCTTGCTTAAATTTAGATTTTTTACATCGAATCTGTTGATATATCAATAAGTTGTACATTTTCCTTTATTGTAGATGTTTTACCACAAAATGTAAAAATGTGCATTTAGTTTTAAAAGGCATTGTACTAACGATTAAAAAACCCAGATCGAATGTTTTGTCCAGCAGTGGTAGGATAATACAAATAATCCCATTAAAGCATGGAATGTATATGAACAGCGTCATAGGACAAATACTGTTGAAGGTTGGAATTCAAATTAAATGCAATCACTGGCAGAAAGCAGCCTAATGTCCACTTATTAGTTAAAATACTAAAAGAAGAAAGACAAAAAGTTTCTTTTAATTTAAAAAATCCAGAGAATTAGGTGACCCCCAGAATAGAAAGAACAGAACATGTGTAAAAATGGATGAAGAAACTGAAAGCATCATAAAATAATTCGAAACATCAAACAATTTATAAAAATGTTTAAAATCTTTTGTAGTTAGGGGAGACATTTATGCCTTTATAATAAGGTTAGTTGGTATTTATTTTGCTTTTATTTATTTTCTTTTATCTACTTGTATTTATTTTTCTTTTCTTTACTTGTATCTGTTTTATTTACTTTACTCTTCTAGTATTTATCTTTACTTACATAAATCAAACTAACTAATTTTATAGTAATTGCACCTGTTCTAATATTTATATAATTCTAAAATACAAATCCCTGAAATTTGTCCATTCTCTTCATTATACTGTTACTTACTATTGATTTTTAAATATTTCTGTGAAAGTTTTCATTTTAATTACATTTCGCTATGTTTAAAATGCATTCACACTATAATATCTGAACAATTCTATAATAATTACTTAATTAAATTTTATTGGCAAAAGTAATTCGATAATCGAGTGTAAAAATAAGAAACTTCGGTAAAAAAACAAACTAAAAGTTATCTCACGTGAAAGAGGTTTGCCACTTAAGATACTGTTTTAAATTATATTTGTGATTTTTAAAAGTATTTATTTCCTTATTTATCTGCATCCCTTATCTGTTTTAAGATTGGCAGGGGGGGGGATGTGTCCGTTCAAATCACGAAATGTTATGTGTCTGCAAATACCACGTCCACAACTACTACGCCACCCTTCATGATGGGGCTTTTTTGTGGCTAAGCCTAACTTAAAAAAACGCATAAATAAAATTTCACTCCTAACGTCGTAATTTTTGGTACCCCTTTAGATTATTACACAAGTTATGAGTTACATTAAAATTAGAATGTAATAACGTTTTTCCTTTAACTTACATGGAATTATATAAAAAAATGTGACTTATATATACCTTGGGAACTAAATTTCGTAAGCATTGTTCATTTTCTTCAAAACTTTTCATTGACAAAACACATTAATACATATTCAAATTAATAAAAAAAATTACGACAAAGATTATTTACAAAAAGAAATAGCAAAAGTAAAATGAAGATTGAGTGTGGAAAATCTCGAAGCATGAAAAAACGTAAAGTTCTACATTGTATGATTTGCAAGCACAAAATGTTTGTTCCGTTTGTTTTGTTTTTTTACACATGGTTTGTTGCTATTCACTTTGGTTTTTTTCACACTTTTTGTTCATATTAAAGTTAGGAAATTGCCTTCAAAACAATCAGATAATAACCTGAAGTCAAGGCTTTTGAAATAAGAATAGTACGCGAAATATATTCGAAAGCAACAAAAACTTTAATAGAACTGGTGCTAAAACCCTAAAACACTCCACACTGTTGAGAAAAAGAAAATAAAAAGTATTCGATGAGTTATAAGAAACGCGAATGTTTCATCTCACGAAGAAAGTTTATGGGCCGAGCTCTTTTTGTTGACCTTTCAATTACGCCCTACCCCCTACTCAGCTGATCTGCAAAATATCAAATCCAGGCAGAATATAAATTAACTGAGGGTCAGGTTACTCTAGCTACGTTCAATTTCAATATAATGGACATAGGGTGCCATCTAGGGTGCCGCCCGGTCCAACACAGTACCTGTGTAAAATGCATATTTGTACCGCCCAGCCATGAGATGCGTCCGTAAAGAATGCATATTTGCACTGCCCGTCGTAAAGGGGTTAATCAGAACTTACAATAACTTTTTAATCTAGAAACCATAATATATAACAGTTAACAAAATTTGAACTATAAGCCACACTTCGAAATCATTATTTGTAATTTATAAATTTTTTAAAAATTTAATAAACTTTCTGTCTTTTTCAATTTCTACTATTGCAGCTCACACTCTCTGTATATTTATTTATCTAGATGGAATTTTCAATCTTTAATAACATACATTTTAAAGCGCTCCATTGAACCGAAATTATATATACGTGATTATTTTGGATAACAATACAATTATTTAATTAAAATTAATAAAAATTTATTGATTAAAACTAATTATTCAAATAATTACAGAAACAACCACCTTATCATACCTTTTGGTGACTTAGCGACCCTTTTGGCGACTTGTGTCAAAAATTGAAAAGGTTTTTTTCTTTTTTCAAATTTTAAAACGCTCATTTGAGCTGAAATTTCTTTATACACTATTGTTTTGGGTAAAAATACGATACTTGAATTATAATTAATTAAAATTAATTGACTGAAACTAATAAATCAAAGAATTATAGATACAGCTATGTTGGTTTCATTTTTACCGGTTTCTGACGCCATCTTAGATCCATCTCTATTGTTGTAACAATGTAACTGTTAAAACAAAGACAAAAGTTGGCGTCAAAAACCTTTTTTTGAACCAAACTAGCCAAACTGTGTTTGCATTGTTACGAAAATGCAGACAAATCATGCTCTGTTTTCAAGTCCCACTATTGGTTCTCACTCTCTTCCCGTATATATATATATATATATATATATATATATATATATATTATAACACGCTGGGATGAATGGATAAATCATTAGATGAAATTTATTCACCTCAGCGCTAAATACAGTTTATTTTCTGTACACAGGTACATATATGCCAGTCTAGGATAAATATATAAAATGCAGGTCCAGGATAAATATATAAAAATGCAGATCCAGGATAAATATATAAAAATGCAGATCTAGGATAAATATATAAAAATGCAGATCTAGGATAAATATATAAAAATGCAGGAACATGTGGGGAAGGATTTCCCGCGCATTGCGTACACTAGCAGTTTCACCGTCTTAATCAATCTTTCTCCCGGTTTCCCGCGAGGGGGAAACTAAACTAGTACTGTGTCTGGTGGCGCCACTTAGCGGTCAACACTATAAAGAAATAACAAATATTACCATTTGTTACATCCTCCCTCTCTGGTTCCGACGGCGTCCCGACGAGGAGGGAGGTAGGGAGTTATCTCTGGCACAAAATTATCGTTCTGGATGACGACTCGGATATCATTAACAACTTCACTTGGAGTGCGTAACTCTATACCAAAATTCAGAAAGGCTGGCGTCTGTCCTGTCGTTTTGCATTTGGCTGTGTTGAGAGCAAAGCGGATGAAGGGTAGCTTCTCTGACCAACAGTCATGCTTGTCTTGGACGAGAATTGCCAGCCGTGGTTTCAGATCTCTATCCTTACGTTCAACTGGGTTAGCTTGTGGATGGTATACAGGGATCAGGGATTGATGGATGTTTAATATGTAGCATATTTGTTGCATCACTGCTGACACAAACTGAGTTCCATTGTAACTGATAAGGTGGCGAGGAATGCCATACCTCATTAGGACCTCTTCAATCAAGGTAATGGCACATTTCTTAGCTGTGGCATTGGGTAGAGCAAACAGTTTGGCCCACTTGGTGGTACAATCCTCAATCATGAGGATCCATCTTTTACCATCTTTACTTTCAGGTAGGGACTCGAAGAGATGAATGACCACGGTTTCAAAACGCTGGGCTGGCACAGGTGTCTGTAATAGCATGGAAGGCTTCTGATTGGAAGCTTTGTATTTAAGGCAGTCAAGACAGTTCTTTACATAAGAGTATGGGTGCCTTCGGCGCCATAATGACCAGCCATTGGGGCATCATGAAGATTTTTGAGGATCAAAGTTCTTTCATGGCTAGGTACCACTAACTGGGCCTCTTCACTCTAAGAGACTGGAGCATATCTGAATAGGACACCCTGATTCATTAAATAACCTCGTTCGACCCAATTGACATAATTAACATTCTTGTCAGGATGTTCGAGGCAAGAAATAATTTTGACCTGCTCCTCATCCTTCATTTGTTCATCACGTATCTCCTTGGGAGACCTGGATGGGACATCAATGGCTACAGTGCAGACCTCACACAGTTCATTTGAAGTTCGAATAAGGTTAGGAACAAGTCCATGTTATCAACTTCAGGATTGAATGTTGGTAGCAACTTTTTTAATTAATTTAAGTCGTATTTTCTGTAGCTCAAATTCACGCAATGTTTGCTCTCTTTGTTCATTTTTCTCGTCTATCCTATTTGATGCGATTCCCTCAAAGATACATTTCACAAATTCAGGGTCTTCCTTATAAGCATCATTTGTTAAAATTTTTGCCCTTAATTCAATTATTTTTAGCTCTTCCTCAATCGACTGAAATTCGCCTAACTCAATAGCAAGCTTAATGATATCAGCTTTTTTCCCTTTTCTCAGAAATGACATGACTGAGAAATTTAAGAGTTTTAAATAAATAAAATAAATAACTAAGGTCAGGGCCTGATTGTCCACCAAAGATCTTACAGATATGGGAATACATTTTAAAATACGGCTAGCCTTTAAATCTTATAAATTATTATGCACTTCAAAAAACAATTAAAATGGATAGATAAATTAATAACATATTCAAAATACCAACAAGGAACATTAATGCAAATAATAAAATAATATAAAGAAAATTTAGGAATCATCAGTTGTAATGATACAACAATTCAATGGCACTGAAGAGATACTAAACAAAACTAAACTAAAATAATCAGGCATGTAATGTTACCTAAATTCAATAGGAAATCAGTAAAATATCAAGCAAAATAATAATTCTCAATGAGCAATTCAAAATATTTAACAGGAAACGTTATCTCAAGAATATATACGTTATCTCAAACGTTATCTAAATTAATATAAAGCAAAATTAAGAATTATTGCATAAGAATACCAAAAAAATCAATGAAATAAAATAATAAAATAAGATCATGCACACAAAATTGTGTAATGCTACAAAAATTTAATATGAAATTTTTTCTATAATATATCAAGCAAAATGATTATTGTAATCGATATTCATGTGTAATGATGAATTTAGTATATATCAGGTGTTTTGACATAGTCAAGAACACTGTAGCAGAGTTGCTATCACTCTTTTTTTTTTGTCTTGGGAAAAAAAAACACACTCCACGCTGTAGCAGGGTTGCTATCACTTTTCTCTTTTTTCGTCTTGAAAAAAACACTCACCACACTGAAGCAGGATTGCTACCGCGAATTTTGAAGAATGTTTACTAGCACTAACACACTGTAAGAGGGTTATTACCGTAAATTTTGAAGAAATTATCACTAGCACTAACACACTGTAGCAGGATTGCTACCGCGAATTTTGAAGAAATGCACAAACCTTGAAAATACTTTTAACAGGAAATAGATTTTCTTCTTTCTTTCCCTTCAGGCAACTGAAGTCAGAATGATTCACTTTCTCTCTTTCGATTTCCAGGTATTTTTAGTAGGAACGTAGATGGATGATTGTAAGAAGAAAAACTATTTGGGGTTCATCTCTTCCTCTAGAAGGTTTGCGGCGAAATACCAATAATTCCGGGACGGTATGGTTTACAGAGCCGGTTTAATTTTCATCTTCCGACGGCGTTTCGCTCACAGCGGTGGTTTCTGCTTCTACAGGGTCGTAAGGCTTAGGCCACGGGTCTGGGCGCTAGTTTTAACACGCTGGGATGAATGGATAAATCATTAGATGAAATTTATTCACCTTAAGGCTAAATACAGTTTATTTTCTATACACAGGTACATATATACAGGTCTAGGATAAATATATGAAATGCAGGACCATGTGGTGAAGGATTTCCCGCGCATTGCGTACACTAGCAATTTCACCGTCTTAATCACTCTTTCTCCCGGTTTCCTGCCAGAGGGAAACTATACTCTGTCTGGTGGCGCCATCTAGCGGTCACCACAATAAATAAAAAAATATTAACATTTGTTACAATATTTACTTAAATATATATATCTTATTCAAATTTTCAATCGTTATTAAATACTTTCTATTGATCTATTAATAGTAGAAGTTGACTTAAAAAATTATATATATATATATATATATATATATATATTATTTGTTTTATATTAAATTCCATTTGAAAGAAATGTATTTTTATGTAATATTTCACTCAGTTCTTAGCATGCGATTAAGACCATCGCTTGAGAATAATTCAAAATTTTGCTTTTGAGCTGCCGAGTAGTAAACAAAGGATGTGTCAAGGGGATCCATCTGGGAGAGGAAAGATGTACCCTGGTTCATTAATTCCAAGGTTTATCACACGTGCCGGGGCGCCGACGCCTCCTAATTATGGGGCAGCAGGATTAATAGCACCCGTGGTTCCGGAGAGGGAGCTGGCGTAATTAGATACTGACGACGAATGACGGGTTCTCAGGTTCCCCATTGAAATATGTTACTTCTTTACGTGAGGGAAACTAAGTATTGTATGCTGTTGAGAAGTTTAAACAAAAAGTCAGATGATGATGATGCTTATTAAAGTTATAAATATCTTGATAAAATAAAATCTTGGTATTTTATTTCCAAATGAGTGAATTATAATTTCAAAATGAAGAAACCTGAATAATTGCGCTACGAAAAGAAAAGACTTTAACGTTCGAAACTCCAAGAGATACATTATCCACATACGTAGGAGAAACCCGACTCACACATCATGAGATCTCTGGAACTATTAAATTTGTTCACATTTTTTCGTTGACTTGTAATCCACTAAAAACAAGTTGCATGAAAATTGATTCTAAAAGGGATTAATGCATCGTTTCTCAAACTGTGGGGCGCGCCCCCTAGGGGGCGTGACAACACTCCTAGGGGAGCACAAGCATATTAAAAAGTCGGAAACAAAAGATTATTTAAAAAATATTAATTTACTGAAAGAAAACAAACAAAATTTTTTAAAAAAATGATATATACATTTACACTGATGTAATGCATTTATAAATGATCAGTACTTTACAATGTATTTTATAATTAATTTAACAATACTAAGTTAAAAATAAGTTTAATAATGACCCTTTATCCCATAGACTTGCCACATACAAAAGTAACACTTATCTTGATCACTTGCACGGTTCATAACTCATCCCTTCGCTCTCCAATGCCACCGTTTCCTATGGGAATGAGTGTATTTTGATGTGTTTTTTTAGGGGGAGTGGGAAGAGAAACGTTGAACGTGGGAGGAAGGTTTCAAAAAAATAATATTCTATATCAGGGGTGTTCATCCCAAATGGCCTTGCGGGCACTTCGGAAAAGCATTATAGTCTCTTAGGCCGCACATAAAAATATGTACTTTGTATCAGACTTGGAAACAAAAAAACATTTATTGGAGTGAAAATTTAAAACAGTAATGAATTATTATTGTTGTTTTTATTATTTTTCATATGTACAGACATAGATAACGTAATAATGTTTATATAATATAATACAATAATGCAATGATCAAATAATGTTTAAAATATTAGATTGGGGAAAAACAAATATATTATTATTGCATGAAATTCAAGACTTTATTTAACATGCTTAGGATTGTCCGATTTGGGACAAACATGCACCATTTTGTTGTATAATTTGTTGCCATTTTAAAGGTATCTTTATAATGCCTTTCTCATTGAAGTCGTGGTCCTTATTGGCTAAAAACTCTAGTAATCGATTTTCACAATCTTCTTCTTGATCCCCATTTCTAATCACTCAGAAAGTTTTGCAGTGCGAGAAAAAGGTAGTAACCACTATGTGCCAGGTACGCACTGTATGGTGGATGCATTAAAACTTCCCAACTAAGCTTCCGGAGTTTCTGGTGAGTCACTACAGACGAGTGTGGCCTAGAGTTGTCCTGATGGAACCCAACACTTCTGTTCGCCGATTCTGGCCGTTTCTGGTCAATCGCTAAGTTCAAAGAGTCCAGTTGTTGACGGTAGAGATCTGAATCTAGTGTTTGGCTATACAGAAACAACTCATAAAAAACAATTCTTTTCCAGTCCTACCAATAACACAGTAGAATCATCCTGACCACTACTTCTGGTTTGGCCACCATTTGAACTGATTCACCGCGCTTTGACCACGATCGTTTTCGCACAATATTGTCGTATTCGACCTTTTCTCATCCCCAGTCACCATCCGTTTAAAAAATACATAGATTTCATTCCGTTTGGCCAGGACTTCGTAGATGGAAATTCAGTCCATCAGTTTTTTTTTGGTGTTTAATGGTGTGGCACCCAAACATCGAGCTTCGTTTTGAATCCATCTTTGCGCAAAAGGTTTAAAACGGTGTTCTGGTCGATCTTCCACTCCTAGGTGATGCTACGACTACTAACATGCCGTATAACTTCAATTATTTCTGTGGTTTTATAGACATTTTCGACGACGGACATGCCTGTGTGAGGTGCATTTTTAACATCAAAAATTCCTGAACGGAATCAACGAAACCAAAATTGCATGTAATTAGATGTTACAGTATCGTCACCATAAACACCATCCGTAATTTCAGAAACCTGGCTTGCATTTTCGCCATTCTCAAAGAAAAACTGTGAAATGTACCGAATTTTCTCTTTGTTGACTTCCATTTTTAACACCCTGTAACTCACCACTGAATGGACCAAACAAAAAAAAAAGTAAAATTATTTTTTGGTGTGAAACGTAACATTGACAACGAGCATAAATTTGAAGTTGTTTGATCGATTCTTCACGCGATATTGACACTAGAGCCAGCTACCGAAAAAATAATGGATATCTTTTTCCCCAACTTAATATTACAGTTGCCATTTTCTTGAAAATTACGGTGTTCCTTTTTAATTGATGTTTCGTTACTCATTATTGAAAATTGATTGTTCTGTCATTCACAAACGATTAAGTATAGATTGCCCTTTACCTTAACCGACCTGAATATTTTTTTAAACTTTATAAAATATCTCTGACTGCCTTTTGCTTTTAGGGCACTCCAAACAGAAAAGGAGAAAAAAGTCGCTCACACAAAGAATCTTGTACTATCCATAGTAAAGGATATGCATAATGCAATTTGGAATTTATTGAAAAAGTAATTTATTATAGTAAAATCAATTGTAACTGTTTAATAAAATAAAAATCTATTTTCATCTAAAGGACATTTCTATTATCAAAATGGATTTATTTTAAAACAAGAACAGGTAACAAGCAAATGCATTGTATATATATATATATATATATATATATATATATATATATATATATATATATATATATATATATATATATATAAATTTCTCCTCAAATAAATTTAAAAATGAAAAAAAAACTTTAAAAACCTGATATTTATTTTTTTAAATAAGTGTCGGTGGGGCGCATCTTACGTAATTGCGGACCACGGTCCCCGTGTTGGACACCCCTGTTCTAGAATAAGAAAGTCGTGTTTTAATCATCACCAGATTATAGCATACTAGGTAAAAAAAATATTTTTAAAAATTACTATCTAGATTTTAAGGTATCCGATATAAGGTGATTTTGGAAAAGCGTATAAATGGATAATATTTATGATATTTAGTGTCACTTAGATTAGAAAATTTATATAAAATTGTTTTAAGAATAGTATTACAACAAAAAATTATGTAAGTACAATATTTTGAAAAAAAAAGGAAGATAGAATGACTCATTTTCAAAATATTCTCCTTTTGTGAAAAATGCCTCTATTTTAATAATATGTTGCCTATATATAGCTCAGACCTCTCTACAGAGGCTCAACTAGAAGTTTTGAAATATATAGCTTAGAAGTGGGTTTATCCATGTTTTACGACAACAGAGGGGAGAAATTTTAAGAATAAACGCCGATAACTATTTCAATGGGTTGTAACTCTGAAAAAAATGTGAATTTTTTTAAAAATCATAGTTAAGTCTCTGTACAAAGTTCTAAGCTATATACAGACAAAATATTATTGTAATAGAGTCATTTTTCACAATAGGAGAACTTTTTGAAAAAAAATTATTCCAAGTTAATGTTTTGCCAAAATATTGTATTTAAATAGCGTTTTTGTTAAAATGTCCTTAAAACCATTTTATACATGTATTCTAATCTAAGTGACACTAAATATCATGAAAAGTATCCCTTTATGCGCTTTTTTAAAATCACGGTTCCGAACGTAGTCGGGTGCCTTAAGAGGTTAACGTCGCATTCTAGATTTAGCGTCCAAGCGCAGTATTATTGAATTGAAAACCTTGTTATTGTACGGATGGGGGCGCGATGAAAATCGTGATTAAATATGGGGTCGCAAACATTGAAAGTTTGAGAAGCACTGGGTTAATATTGTCTTGTAAGTTGAAAAAGCCCCGCTTTTGAGCTATTTGACCTACATAACTGAAATGTTCAGAAGCATGTCTCTTTGAATCAAAGAAGCGTTAAGAACGAGTTTTGCGAAACCGATTCTCGAGGAGAGAGGGATGGCGGGGGGTTTCTGAACTGACCTATGACTTGAAACTTGGCAAGCGTGTTTCGTTTGTGGAGTAGAGATCCACTAAAAATGCCTTTTGTGAAAACGAACTTCAAGGGAGAGGGGGTTATGAAGGCGTGAAAGATAAATATACTTCTATTTTAGAAATATAAGTCCTTACCTTTTTAAATTTAGAAGCGAGGGCTCTTAATTTAAAAAGAAATATTAAATTTCTCTATGAATTTTATATGAATGTGCTTCAATATATACAGTCGAACCTATTTTTATGCGATAGATAGGGACCGCATAAAAAAGTCGCATTTATAAAATATGCCAAGTGTAAATATGTAAGAATACTTCCATAACACCACAAAATAAATAATTAAATATTATCGTGGAGACATTTTAAAAACATATAGTTTCTCATTTTATATGTTACCGGCAAAGTATGAAATCCGGCATTCTATATAATGCCTAAAACTAGCCAGCAATGTATGAAATACATCTCCGATTCGTTTCGAATATTGTGTGGCAAAGCGTGAGACTTTTAACGCGTGCCTCAGGCTCAGAATTTGTCAGTTGCACATTGTGGTTTGTTCGGGAATGGCAAAATACTCAGTTTTACTTAAACTTGTTCAGTAAAAAATTGGGTTTTTTCCTGTGCTGCATGAAAATGGAGAAACAAGTTGTAGTGTTGAAGAAGGAGCTATGGTCTATAGCTGGGGTATGCAACCTATAGCACACGGTACAAATATTGGCACTCAGCACTACTCAACAAATTTGTCAATGTTTGAATGAATTTCTTAAATTTGTAATAGACCTTATTTGACACACATCTCTAGAATTTGGATAATTAAGAAATTATGAAAAACTTTGAAAGATAAACTTCAAAGGTAAATTTACAGCTTTTTTTTTTCTTTTTTTTGTAAATTATTAAATGCCACAGCTGGAGATATTTAATTATTTGAAGAGAGAAAATTGCATATGTATTCTGTGTGTGTGTGTGTGCTTTTCCACTTTTAGTTCTACATATCTAAGTAAAATATTTTTTCTCATACGAAAAATATTCCGAGTCTGCAAAGAAATTGTTTAACAACTGAATGCTCAGAATCATATCAAAGTAAAAGTCACAAATTACACCACATTTTTTGCGATATGAAAGTAGAGTGAAGCAACTCTAGGTTCACACGAAAAAATTTATTTAACTGTAATCAGGGGAAATACTTATACTTTACGTTGTTTATTTCTTATTTTAATAAATACGTTTAAAAAACATAATATATGTACAATTTCGAGGGTTTTTTAAAAAATTTTTTGTTGAAGAAATAGTTATATTTTATGCTGTTTATTTTTATTTTAAGAAATAATTTTAATTCATGCAAAATTAATCTATGATAAAGGTGTAAACCTATATAATTGAGCTCTATTCTCTAACGCTGCATACATTATCGTGGAATAGAATTGTATCAAAAATCCTTTTCATGGCCTTATTTCCTTCTTTGCTTAAAAACTTCCGGCATTCTATAGAATGGCGGCATTTTATACTTTGCCGGTAACATATACACGGATATGTTTTCAAAGTGCACATACATAATTAATTGCTACTCATCGTAATACAAAGCCCTATAATGAATAAGTTCAAAATCGCTTTCGTCACTTGAAGTTATAATTTCAATTGATTTACTTTTTGGCAACATCAAGAAGGAGATAAGTTTTTGGTCGAAGTTCGGGTGGTCAGTTGCTTGTAAATGTCACGGTAACTAGATATACATGATTGAAGACCTGACCTTTTTGGAATTTTACACTCCTTTCTTAATAGGTATTTATTTTAAGAAAATGCTTTTCCAGTTTGTTGGAAAGCTGGATCCCTGCATATTTTTATCCACTCTCAAAGATTCCGGTTCTTCTTGTCCGTCTTCATAATCTATCAAATTATTGATAGTGTCACTGTCAATGATAGTTTCGTCTTCAATCAAGCGCTGCAGCGTTGAGAGAAAGCAGCTGAATGCGCATTGTCGGGAGACTGTTTATAACAAATGAACAGAGCGTCTTGAAGTGTCTACATTTCAGTGGCGTAACGTACATCCCCGCATCACGGGAGGAAATGACTCTAGTGGCCCAAGGCCTGACTTACGCTAAATACGTATTTACCCAATTTATTAAATATTAAAGGCAGAACCTAACTTTCAGAGGGGATCCTAACTGTCTCCGTAACAACACTGGTAAATAGATTGAAAATATTACAGTGGAGCCAAAGCCATTACGTCCTGTCACGGGGGTAGAACTTTAGTGGCCAAGCCTTGACTAACGCTAAATACGTATTTGCCCAATTTATAAAATATTAAAGGTAAAATAAATAGATATAAAACATTACAGTGGCGCCAAACCTATTGCAATTCATACACCGCATAAAAAAATTGCACAAAAAGGAAATCGCATAAACATTCTTAATGAAAACTTTTTTAGAATATTTCGATGCTCAATGAAAAATTCCCTTTTAGAATTCACGTTTAAAAGCAGAACGAATCAAGATTAATACGAAAGGATAATTCCAGGAACACTTGAGCTACATATTAGGAAAAAAAAATTAATTTTACTACTACCCCCCCGAAGAAAAAAGTTGAGAATTAATGGCTTAATAAAAAAATTCATCTGAATTTTGATTTTCAACTCGCAATTTTATGGGTTAAAAAAAGAATGAATGTAAAGAAAACCCCAGAAAAATACTTTCTGCAGTTCTTATTTTATTTTCACTTGAGTTATAAGTTGGATCCAAAAGTATGAATTTAAGTTCCTGTAAACATTGTTATCTCATAATTATAATCTTTTCCTATTTCAATCAATAAGCGACTGTAGTTCATTCTCTCCGTTAGCGATAAAAATGCATTCAATTTTAAACAAACAGATTACCCAAGATCGTAAACCTTTCATATTGCCTTGAAAGAAATAAGTATCTAAAAAAATTCGAGTTCTATATTTTTTCTTCACTTTTAATAATTCCTGGAAACCGTGGAAAGAACTTCACTTTCTTTTTCTTTTCATTCAGATAAACCCCTTGATTTGTGTGAAATACACCTTAATTTAAAATATAGATGGCTTTTTTTACGTAAACTGTGGCAATTGAAGGGACTATTAGTTCTCTCACAAAAGGATTTAGGTGATGAAAAAATTCTTAAGTCGATAAGGATACGACATCACATGTTTTTAGTACTATGGATAATACTTTTTAAAAATACTAAGAAAAAGAAAATATAAATTACAGTACTATACTTTTATAGTTCATCACAAATTATGTACAGAATTTTCCGTCTTTAATTTCGATTTAATGGTTAAAAAAAATTCGGTAATTAAACAAAAATTTTCTTTGTTACTGCCGTTAAAAATTTTAAAAAAATAGCAAAGTCCTTAGCAAATAATATATATTAAGGAAAGACCGCTTTTTTACGCATTTCACTAAGCAGTACTTTCGTAATAAAATTATGGCGGGCTAAAAAATGTCGTTTTCTTAATAGCAAAATCTAAACAAAACTATTTTCTGAATGCAGTATTTTATTTCCTTTTTTTAAAACAATGCTTTAATTTTGAATGACCTGTATTTATTTTTTTAATTGCTGATTTGGATTCATTTACTACAATGACTTACATTTCATTTATTTCTGCCAGAAATAAACTGATGACGCCCCAAACCATGAATTCGATATTTCTATCAGGGTAATCTTTAAAAACCTAAAGAACTCAAAGATGATGATTTTGAGATTTGAACTGCGCATTTTGTGACGTGATGAGTGGTATTCATTAAATGCTACATTTTAAACCACACAAAATATTGGTGGCCCGAAAGATGTAACTTATACTGATGGACAAAACAATTCTCACTGACTACCTATGAAAGTACTTCCATAATATTACAGCAATTTGTTTTTCTTCGGAAAATACTATCTTCGGAGTAGAATGTTCTTTTTGTTATTTTCTCAGTAACAAATACCAGGAAATATCTCAATTTTAACTAACATCCGTCCAGTTAAGAAAATATTTATGAATATTTTACAACTATACTAAAATTCCTTGTGTCCCTATGTGAAGAAACTCTTTCATATATTTCAAAACATTAAATCACTGGTTAGTTGTAAGAACACAGGTTAAAAATTTGAATCAAATATCGTATGAATTGTTCCCTTCCACCAGAAATAAAATCACCATTTGAGATTTAAATATAATTTAATATGATTCAACTGTTACGTTTAATCCACAAACATCATCACTTTTCACACCCTATGCAACACTTCAAAAAAAGATAGTTAAACAAGTATAAGAAACTCGTATTTTTTACGGTTATTGTAACGTTTGATATGAATAACGGTAGCGTGATCTTAGTTTTTTTTAAATATTGAATTTATATTACATTACAGCTATTATTTACAGAACTATACATAGAAGTTATTAAACTTATTAAATGATTATTATATTCAAATAAAGTGATTTGTGAGAGGAGGTATCTTTTCAGCCGACCGCTCACCGGAAAGTCACAGCATCATCTTCTTTCGCGCGTCTGCCTCCTTCCACCGGGTCAAAAACATTTCCCCTTCGCTCTCCCTTTTTCTCTGCCCCCTTCGAGGGGTCAGCATCTCCCTCTCTCGGGGATCAGGGCGGCACTCTTGCAGCTCTGGTTGCAACCTGCCAGCAATGGGAAATGCCCTCGTGATGTCAAAAAGGTCGGCGGGCGATCCAAGCTGATACGACGCAATAATTCAAAGTTGCAGCTGTGTCTGCGTGTTGATTATTCCCACAAAGGCGCCGAACACAGCCGTGAAACGAAGACGTTACATTAGAAAAATTAAATCAAATCGAAAATGTTTGATCAGAATAAAGAATGTTCGCTCGAAGCAGAAATAATGAGCGATTTTGTGTCTCGACACATCACGACAAAAAAGAAAGCAGTCGTAAGACATAACGCATTTACTATAGTATAAATACTTTATTTGAAAAAAGTATATTTTGAAACAAAAGAAAAAGCTAGAGATACTTATAATAACATTTTTTCTCTCTATCCTGTTTACACCTTTTTAGAAACAAATAGAACCTAGTATGAAAGATAAATATCAAAGGAACAGAGTTACTTTCGAAAATTTAACATTTAAAAAACAAAGAAAATAATGTTTATTTCAAAATGTAATTGAATTTACACACCATTTCGATAAGTTCTCGAATTGCTTCTTTTAAGGATTTATTTTCCGTTGATTATGTCAATGAAATGAACTGCTTCGACATTGTTAGATGAAATAAATGTAATTTAAAGTACGGCTATCAGCTTAAAAATGTTTGTTTTCAAACAAATAGCTCTTGTTAAAAGGTTGAAAAAAGAGTTATTTGGAAACAATTTCTTAAAGATCTGATGACAATTGCCAACTATGTACTGTTAAACATAACATTAAATAAAATATTGCGATTTAAGAAAAGGAAAGTGTGCCAGGGTTAATTAATTTTATTTTACTTAATCTAATTGACAATAAATAGCCGTTACAAACTGCCTCCAGAGTAGCTAACCTGATTGTTACAACTACTTTGCAAGCCTATACAGATAATGTATTTTTGTACTAACATCTTGATTAAATTCATTCAGAACACTAGACTTTAAGATGTGAGGGTTAAAAACAGAGAACTATGGGTTTTTTCCTCAAAAAAGGACGGCACATCTTAAATTTTTAAATGCCTATCTTACTGCACATTTTAAGATTTTACCTTGAGATTCACTTCAATGATTGATTATTGCTTAACTTCACAATTTAAAGCAACTCGAGGGCTATTGACCTAATAGTTTTCAGCCACGATCAAGTCACGAAGACGATATTTGAGGTGGCAACTCACTCACACCAGATTTATGTATCACTTAAACAATATGACGTTAATGTGTGTGTGAGTTGGATGAGAATACATTTATTTCCTATACTGTAGAACTTCATTCCTTGAAACAATATATTCAACCGTTTACTTTTATACTGAGCTTCAATTGCAATTCGGTGGTTATGGTAAACTAGCGAATATGGTCACAAACTCATGACCGGAAGATTGGGGGTTCGATCCCTGAGCCACTGAAGACTCACCGTGTAAAGGCGGAGGATGCATGTTAAATCTATCGAAGCTCAATGTCCTTCCGTTGGTATGGTGTGGGAATCAGGAGACTGGGTGCCAACTCAGGTGTCGTTCTCATCACTTGACCGAGTCTCAAAATAATGACGACCCTCACCAGTAACCTTAGAGTGCGACGTTTCAGACTCTCCCTCACTTTTACTTCAATGCCATTAGACTTGGATAAATAAATTTCAGAAATTTCAGTAACATTTCCAAATGATGTCACCAAACTGGGACGCTTGAATTTTATTCCATTCAAACTCTCGTCGGATGTTGTGAATATTGCCATGATTTAATTTTGTCGTGAGTACCAGAACCAAATCGATATTCAAAGGATCTCTTACATGCCACATAATCCTATGATGGTGTGCAAATGATTTTCACATCCAGAAATTCTATCGACTTGAGCCGCGATCGAACCCGCAAGATTTGGCTTACGAGGTGGACGGGTTATCTCGCATCCATCCAGCCGACTTTACATGAAAGTAATGGATTTCTTTTCTCTCTTTACATTAAGTGTGGGCATTTGCAATTTCTGTATCCCTGAAGAACTCATGTTGAGTCAGTTGGTTTTAATCATATTGCTGATGAAAAATCCTTTTAGGTCTAAAATATTTTTAAATGTCGGTATTCTTTAAGTAAACTGACGCATAATTCACACCCTTTTAGTTCGAATCCTTATGGACATTAAAAAATACGTAAAAGTCAATTTAAAGTCTTAGAAGCTTAAATGGATAGAGTGGTAATAAGATAGCCGATAGTGTGGCCGCCTCTACTGACGCCTTGTCTCACTTTGGCTCAACTCTCCTCTATTAAGGTTCCGACTACATTCGGAACCGGGATTTTAAAAAAGAGCATAAATGGATTATTTTAATATTTAGTGTCACTTAGACTAGAATACATGTATAAAATTGTTTTAAGGACATTTTAACAAAAAAAAATCTATTTAAATACAATATTTTGGCAAAAAATTAACTTAAAATAACCTTTTTTCAAAACGTTCTTTTATGAAAAACGTTTCTATAATAATAATATTTCGCTTATATAAAGTAAAGACTTCTCCAGAGAGTCTGAGCAAGGATTTTTGAAAACATTTTGGCGACTTTTTCTTGGTGCGCAGATTTTTAGGGCAATGAGCGTACATATATATATATATATATATATATATATATATATATATATATATATATATATATATATATATATATATGTATATATATATAACGTCATTGGCTGTTGGTTGTTTCTGAATAAGCGAAGTACTTTTGATTTAATTTTATTCCTCTTTATTTTCACATGAAACATCAAAGGCGTTACGACAAAATAATACGCTTTCGAACACATAAAACACACTGGATAATAGAAGCGACAAGCAGCAGTGATATTTTATGACGAACACAAAGAGAAAGAGGGCAAACATGCAACCCGCTGCATCCGGCTGGCTACATGATTACAGAGAGAAGAGAGGGATTTCAAGAGACATCGTTATTTATACTCGGCAGTGAAGACCGCGTGACTTTTTTGTAATAAGAGTTGTGATTGGTTAAAATGGGAGGGAAAGGGATTTCTGATGTAATAATATTAGTCGATTACGATTCAGATTAGGACGTTAGATTTAAACATACGAATTAAAATTTATTTATAAATTATTAAAAAAAGTTAATTAAAAGGATGTTAGAGGGAATTATTACATATATATATACGTCTGTTGTTGTTTATTATGCCATTTGATAGATAGATGCCCGCGAAATTAATTGTGGTAAGGGGCTATTTTTATATTTGTCGTTAGCCGCAATGTTGAGCAATTTGCAGGTGACAGTATGATTTGGCTTGGTTACACTGCAATTTTGAAGGAAATGACCCTGGGAAGGATTAGTGACCCTTCCACCTTTTTTCCCCTTCCACCAATTTATCGATATGACTTGCGACTCAACGAATATTTAGAGGGCCTCATGGCAAAAGGCACTATACATTTGCAAACACCCATGTTTCCTCCTTGGATCAAAACCCAGACCCTACGACATAGCAGTCAACGCCACTAAAATTGCAGTTCAGGTTTGTTTGATGCCAGTTAAACTTGTATTGCAAGATTAAAAATACCATATTCACGAAGTAATAGCCGATGTATAAAAATTTTGACAGTACTTTGATTGAAACCAGCATTTGAGAACAGATGTAAATAATGTGTATAGGATGGACCAATACGCAATCCTTTAATTGGTTGACATGCACCACACGTATGAAGTCGCAGATTGTTACAGGGCATTCCTGTCAGTTCTTGTAACAAGAAAAATGCCCAAACGAGCCTGCTTCTCATCTAATTTTGCTCGTCTGTACAGAGCATTACGTGAGAAAGGTTACTTCGAAAGAACTGCTATGGATTGTGAATGATATACAAGACTTTGGAAAATGACAGGAATGCTTAATAATCTTGAAGAAAGAAGATCGAGCGGTAGACCAACAGTAGAGTATTTCCTAACCCATCGTGCGGGTTAGGATTGTCATCAAACCAAATGAGTCATTATTTACAACATTTGCAGGCATTGATGACAGAATATTATTAACACTGGTTCTCTTTATGTTTATTTTTCTCCCTTTAACTCTAACTGATATAAAAAGGTATTTCCGACTCAATCCTATGATGATTCTGTATCATCTAGACACTCTGTAATCTTCCTGAAAAGGTGTCGTACTGGAAATCATTCACTACCTATACCCCATACTAGCTACATATATCATTTCAGGTTACTGAAATCGTTCAGGTAAACAGTAAAAATTATATGATATTTCAAAAATATGTAGACTACGGTATCTGAGTTGTCCTGACCACGAATTCGTGTTTTACGCTATTTCTGTCTAGGTTAGAGTTTGGTACCACTAAATATTCGCCGTGTAGAGTAATTGATGGAAGTTAAATCTCCGAGGCTAAAAGTCTTGACGTTATAAGGTGTAAAAGCTCTCAAAGTGAAATGCCACCTCAAGTGTCACCTCCTCTCAACTGAATGTCATTCAAAATGACACATTTCATCGCCAATATTACTTGTGTTATTTCAGAAGTTGCCATGAATAAATAATCAATTACTCAAACAAAAGTATGTAATCAGATTTTATATTAAAATAAGTAAAATATGAATTACTTTGTCTATTAAAAACATCTCCACTTCCAAATATTTTTCTTAAGATCACACATTACCCTAAAAATAACGAAATTAGCGAAGTTTTTTTATTGCTTTATTTTAGTTGTGTGACTTTTTTTAATAGATAAAATTTGGTAGCTCTAGCTGCATTATTTTGCGAGTTATTTAACTTTTTGACAGTATGTTGAAGCGAAACCGAAACTAAAATACGTGACGTCTGCTTCTTAAGCAGACGCTATCATCCTAGCTAAACAATTTCGATTGATTTACTTTTACACGCGATTCTAAAGCTTAATACTTTAATTAGGAAAGAAGTGAATTAATTCGTTTGTTTTTATGTAAGAGAGAAACATTAATCCATTTTACTTTGCATTCTTTTTCGAATTTTAAAACCATTAGTATCAAAACAAAAGGCATTTTTCAAAGCCAATTATATAATCAATTTATTACTTTATATTTTTAAATATTCGTTTGAATATCTTTGGTTTAATAAGAAAACTTTAATTCATCCTACCTAGATAAAATCGATCAAGTCTTGTTAGTAAACAAAACGCTAACAAGAGAAGGTGCGGTGAACATAACAGTCATGAATCTGATGTTTTCAGAAAAGATAAATCTTCTATTTCGTCAGCATTACCAGAAAGAAATATGAGATGTGTGTGCCAAACTTTAGAAGACAGTTGTGTTTGCAAATCCTATTCTCTAAAAATTGACTTTAGTGAAAAGCTTGGATTTTCTAAAAAAATCTCTGCATTTTGCACTTCTTGCGATATAATTAAATCAAGTAACATTGCATCCAAATGAATTTCTGACAGTGGAGGTAATGAAAGCTAATCATTTGACATAAACAAGCACATATGGTACAATCATTTTAAAGTGTTGGAAAAGTCTATATATATATATATATATATATATATTTAGAAATGGAAATTTTTTTTTAGAAATGGATATGTATTTACCCTCAAGCAAAACATTCAATACGTTTAAAAATAAGTTATGTAAATCTCTGGTTAGATCTGTAGAAAAAAGCTTGAATGATGTTCGAAGTCAAGTAAAAAGTGCTTTTTAAAGTAGTAGTGCCATTACTGATATAGATGTTACTTTTGATGGTATTTGGCTGAATCGGGGACATTTATCTCAAATAGGTGTAGGTTGCGTAATTGACCCTCTTTCTAGATTTGTCATGGATTTTGAAATTATGTCAAAACGCTGCATTGAATCTGAACATGCAAAATCTGATCTGGGAGAAAATTCAGCAGAATTTCATGTGTGGTATGAAGACCATATATCTTTATGTGCTTTCAATCACGCAGGATTATCTTGTGCCATGGAACAAGAGGCAGCTTTTAAATTATGGCAAAGATCTGAAGATAGTGGTTTTCGATACACGCCACTATTGTCAGATGGTGATGCAAAAACATACCAATATTTAAATACTAAGGAAGTTTATGGCTCTGAGATAAAAATAAAGAAAGAAGTTAACCATGTTAGCAAGAGGCTAGAGATAGCTTTGCGAAAAGTTGTCTAAGAATGGCGGGTAATAAATGTTTCCTTGAGAGAAAAATCCCGTGGCAGTTTAAAGAAAGAGACAATTCAAAATTGTCATGTTACTATTAAAATGCGATTCGCTCGTGCGAAGGTGACGTAGAAGCAATGAAAGCTGCAATTTATGCAACATTGTTTCATAAATTAGCATATCAATTCATAGCATACCAACGGACCAAACACCTCAACATTTTAAATTTCCAACTGGAGAAGAATATTGGTGCTTTTTTCAGGCTGATCTTGCTCGTGATGAAATACCGGGTCCTTACGTAAAGCACGTGAAGGCACCCTTGAAAGAAGTTCATTTAGCCATAATTATACCAATCTATCAAAGATTATCTTCAAATGAACTTCTTCAGAGATACACAAAATGAAAACGAGAGCCTTCACAGCATTCTATGGGGTAAATGTTCGAAAGAAACGTCATCGACACTACGTCCAGTAAATTTGCTGTTTGGGAATTCAATTTTGGTACAAAAAATCATTAGAAAATTTGCAAAAGGAAAATGAGCTTGCTTCCAATAAACAGTCAAATATTTTAGCTGTTTGACGAGATTATCGTACAATTTATCAGAGGAAAAGAAAAAGAACGGCGCTGTATGCAATTGCTCGAAAAAAATTTGCCTTATCAAAAATGCGGCGAAATACCTCATAAATTAAAAGAGAAGGAACCACATATAAACGTGGTGGATTTTAATAATATTTATTTAGAATAAATTATAATATGAACTTAAAATGAATGTTTTATAATTTCAAAACGAATTGTTAGTGCATTTGATACATATTGCAATATTTTAATACATTTAATTTTAATATATTTATTCATTAATATTTACACAAGTCAGAATATATTTTACTGCCTTAAAGTACTTACTATGACCTGAATTGTAATTTTATATGTAAGAATGAAGGCCAAAGTTTAGTTCTTCCACGTATTTCATTGATTTTCAAAACTTTAAACGTTTTTCACGACTTTATACTTTTCATCGTGATCATAAATTTAAAATGCTAAGGCTTTTTTTTGTATTCATTATAAATCTTTGAAACTTTTCCTGGTTGTTTTGAAATATTTTTTGATAATTCTGTGTATAGCTTAAGGATTTACGTGATTTTTAAAAGATCCACAAAGTTAGATATAGCTGAGGTTTTCTTTACTCTTTTGCATCACTTCATTCTATTTAATCTTAATTTATATTTACTTTTTAATATTTCAAGAAATTCATCTTGAAATATTTGGATAATTCAAGAGAGATGAATTTTACATTACAAATATTTAACACAACTTGAATTTTTATATATATTAGAATGGATACTATATTTTAGCTCGTTCAATTATTTTTCTGACTTAAAAAACTTCAAATTGTTCTTTCTCAGCTTCTGATTTTTCATGATGATCACATGCTTAAAATGACACGGCTTTTTTTATATTCACTATAAAATTTTGAAACTTTTTCTGGTTGTTTAATATAACACGTTTGATAATTCTGTGCATTGAATAAGTATTTAGATGAACAGTTATTTTTTAGAAATCTATAAAGTTAGATATGGCTGTTTTTTTACTGTTTTTTATAGTGTCTAAGAGAAAAAAAATTCTAAAATTAAAAGTATCACTCGTAATACCAATTCCATACACAGAATTGTGGGAAATACTTCCAGGAATATCAGAAAAAAATGATTAAAAATTATTTAAATTTGAAAAGTAGCAAGAATTTTAATAATTTGAAATAATTGTTTGTTTAAAAATAGTATTTTACTTATGAAATGTTTATTACATATGTGTTCGAATACAGTACATGTTAATTTATTCTTATAACTATCTAAGTAAAAGAAATTGTGTACAGGGCTCATCAGGTTTAAAGAACTTCAGCCCAATTTAATCATGATGGGTCTACAGTAGCAACAGAATGGATTGGACAGGAACAACTCCTTGTACGAGTTTACCACCATGAACTTTTGGCTGTCACACCCACTTCACAAAGTTTAAATTTTAAGCAAAAACGTCGGCTGACATGGAGACCCAATGAAATATTATAGGATAACTTCATCGGTTTTAAAAATTTTATCGGATTTAATTCAGAACATTTACAAATGCAGACAGTAAAAAACAATTTACGACCGGTTCATTCAAAATTAGTGTGTACAATTTTAAAATCATATAACTAAGAATTGTAAATTCTTATCGATTTGCTGCCAGTTATATTTTAAAAATGAAACATTTAAATTACCAATCTAACTACTTTGTTATTGGAAGTCAGCTATGGCTCAGAAATGAGATCTTCAAACCCAAAACGAAATTTTGAGCATTTGAATGATGTTTACTCAAATAATGTTATAAATAAAGCATTTAAAAATCAAAAAAAGACATTTTATTAATGGGTTATTATCTAAACTTCGAAAAGAAATAAAATTTTGCTGACAATCAAAATTTCCAGGAAAAAAATGTGGACGGAAGAATTTCCTTAAGGATAAAAAAAAGAAAAGACACTGAAAAGACTTATCGCTGAAGAAAATCCTCTGCTTCAACTGTAGATATCGAAAATGACAATTTGTCGTCAGATAAAGAAAATTGGCTATAAAAAAGGGAATAATTCTGTCTGGCTTCAAATGTCTGTTAAGATCATAGAAAAACAAAGAAAATATTTTTTGTCTCTTTATTTAATGTTGCGCAAAGGAAGGTACAAAGCATGGATAACTTCGAATGAAGCACTGTTTCATCTGTCACTCACAGCTGGCAAAACGAAGATACAATATATTTGACGCAAAAAACGTCACAAAGACACAGCTGTTTTGAAAAAAGGAAGTTGGACATATGATATCCATGGGTATGTCCTCTCGAACGTTAACAAAATCATTTTTTGTGGAACCAAAGACAAAAATTGATGCCACATACTATTAGAATTATGTTTTAAGGCACTTGATCAAAAAAAGTAAACGTTTTTATCCTCAAGGAAACTTCGTTTTCACCAAGTTTCTGCACCAAGCCATACTGCAAAATCAACTATGAAATGGCTGAAAGATTAAAAAATAAATTTTATGCCTCCTTTGATGTGTCTACCACCATCTTCTGACTAAGTATACTGACAGTCTCTCCTCTATTCTCTTTCTTAATAATCTTACAAATAAATCCAGTTATCTCAATTCCATTAAATTCAAATTGTTTCAATTCAGAAGCTACTACAATCTTTACTGGGTCAAAGCTCATAACAATAACCTTTATAATGATTACGCCGATTTTTATGCAAAACAGGCTGTATATGATGGCGAAGTGTTTTCGGTTCCCGCTCCTCGCTCCTTCCTCTCCAGTTCCTTAAATAAATTTATCCTTGAGTCTTGGACCTCCTCTTGGAATGATTGCAATACTGGACTAAGGGTCAAGCGCTTTTTCAATAATCCTAAATTAAACATTCTTCCCATTTCTAAATATCTGGTCCATTTTCTAACTAATCATGGGCCTTTCCCCGCTTACTTGCACAGGTTCAATCTCCTTCCCTCTCCAAATTGCCTGTGTGGGTCGCCTGGAGACGCCGACCATTACGTATTCCACTGCCCCTTCACTTCTGATCACCATCTTGTTAACCCCAGCCCGAACGCTCTCTATCCTTGGGTCAACTCTATTATTAATAATCGTGCAATTCACAATAAATTAATTTCCTGCTTTGCTATTTCCAAATCCATATGTGATAATTTGGCTTAACTTTCCCTTTTCCCTCTTCGGTTCTTGCTATAACTTTAAATCTTTTTTGTTCCCCTCCCATAATTTTTTGCAGCTTCCTGTTTTAACCCTTAGTCATCATTCTGGGTTTACTTTATGATTAATTTCTTGTTTTTTTTTTTCTCACTTTTAGCAAAAAATGGTTTCTTTAATAAAATTCAATAACTTATCTGTTTCCCCCCTTTCTCCCCTCTTTCTCTTTTAGTGTCTTAAAAATATAATTGGAGGAGGAAATGTAAAAAAAAAAAAATCATCTTTTTCTATGCTTTTTCAAAAAAAAAAAAAAAAAATCTAACGACAACAGGAAGTGTTTGGCGCCATTCTTGTCTGTGTTTGTTAAGTGTTTTTTTTTATGTATTTGCATTGTAATTTGTAATTGTTAAGCGTTT
Source organism: Trichonephila clavipes (assembly GCA_019973935.1). Lineage (NCBI taxonomy): Eukaryota > Metazoa > Arthropoda > Arachnida > Araneae > Nephilidae > Trichonephila > Trichonephila clavipes. The sequence continues at coordinate 3,105 of BMAU01002919.1, read as the reverse complement.
TTTTCTGTATTCCCCCAATTCTCAAGAATTTTGGGGAAGGGACTTTTTGTACATGTTTTTCGTTTAATTTGATAATAAAATACTTCTCGGAGGGTCGGATGCAGCTCTAAACCCTTTGGGTGAGCTCGATTCTCTGGAGTAAGTAAGTAAGTAAGACTAAGTACATTGCGATTACGTTTTACGGGAATACTTAAAAAAACAATTAAACAAACGTAAAGTAAGAACTCTCTAAGGGCTTCAAAAATGAGTCAAAGAGGAAGTTGGAAAAATAACCCCAAAAACGTTCACGCAAAGTGTACTATGCCTAAAGGAAACCATATTGAAAATTTCATATATATAACATAATTCGATAAACCTTTTTGATGCCCTGAAATTGGTCACACACACATTATTTTTGAATCAACTGGTACATATTTTTGACATTAGTACAGATAATGTTTTATTATATTACTTATATTTAGAATACACATTGCATGGTTTAAAATTTATATATAGCGTTGATTCTAAAATCAATATTCTCCGCTACTTATTTACCAAAATATTAGTATAATTTTCGCTAATTAAATTTGGAAAAATAGTAGTTTACTCTCAAATTCATAATTTTAAAGTCTAGTTTTAAAAATGGCAAATTACATCGAATGAATTTTACTTTATTGACAATAACTCAATTTAAGCCATAAACATCAAAATCTATATTAAAACTAAATTTTCCTTTCTTCCTAAAACAACTTTCCCTTTATTGCACTATTTTCATATCTTTTTCTTAAGATCTGCTGTTTATTTCGGCCAAGGCTGTTTCAATTAGTCTAAACCCAGGGGTGACAATCTCAAAGGCTATCTCGGGCCAAAGAAACAAAGTTTAACTTTAGGTGGGCCTCAACAAAAATTTATATTCTTAGAAAAGTACGTTTATTACGGATAATGCATTATAATAAACATACATGAAAGGACAAGAAAATTTAATGTTTACGTCCTGACACTTGACATCTCTTCTCAGCCACTATCTTTCCTATTTCGGGGAAATTTTGATATTGCATTACATATCATCGTGTGCAGATATACTGGTCGGGCCGCAAACTTTTTGGTTGCGGGCCGTGTGTTTGACACCCCTGGTCAAAGCCATCTTGATCTGTTATATATATATATATATATATATATATATATATATATATATATATATATATATAACAGATCTAACTATATATATATATATAGTAACAAAATATTCATATTTATTACATATATCCTCATAACTCCCTTATTTAAGTTGACGTCCATCATAAATTCTGAGACGGATCGTTCAATCCAGACTGTTGGGTATCAAATGAAGTTTCAGACAACTCAACCGCGGGACAAATAACGTCTTGTGACAGAGAGAGGAGGTTAAAAAAAGAACGTTCACGTCGCTTTTCCCCCTAAGTTACGACGAAGGAACAGTTACTCCGAAGGTAGCCCCATCGTAAAGGCAGGTAACTTAAGAATATGACAGGTGTCCTTAAACCCATATTGGATATGAAACGCAATTGAAAGAGAACGTATCCAAACTATGTATTTGAATGATTTTCTATACATAATTTATCCATCATGAACACTAATAAAACATTTTAGAAAATATTTCAAAAGTAAAAAGATATACCGTGTTATTCTAAGTCCCGCTTTCAAAATATAACATAATCTTTCAAATCCTCGATACTCTGCGAGAGACGGAAAAAAATTATTTCATTATTGTACGAGAATAATTCATATTTCTTCATAATATAATGATTGGAACACCCAGGAAATTTTATTTCACTGGTAATGGTTAAAACAATTTTTAGGTCCAAAGTACGTGACCAGCAGTCAAATATGCGTCGTAATTCCAAATGAAGATATGCCCGTGGTAGACTAGTGGTCTAGGTAACGGACTCTGGGCCGGCGTATCATGAGTTCGAGCCCAGTACATATCCCGTTGAAGACATACCGTTTAGAGTAGCGATGCACGTTAAATCTGACAAAAGTTAAAACGTCCTTCCGTTGATGTGGTGTGGTAGCTAGGATTGCGGGTGTCAGCTCAAGTGTCGTCCTCATCATTTGACCATGGTTCAGAATTACGCCAAAAGCCCTCGTGTGGCTGAAAAGTGCGGCGTCAATATTCACTCCGAATGAAGATGCGGTCGAGGGTTAGGAGGTGTGCGACTGAACATGCATCGGTTTCACTACACGATGATTGTTCATGCGAAACGCAGTAGATGAATGTTCAGAGTCTTGAACCAACCACTGTCCTAGGAATTCTTGCAGGCTGATTGTTGGTGGGAGTCATCATGCCGCTAAGGAACTGTGTTGTTTAATCGGGTCGATGCATGTTATTTTTGTCGAAGCTCATAGTCCTAACACGAGGTAATAAGAACTTTTTACAAGGTATTTCGGTTTCCTCACCTGATTATACTGCAGAAATGTGAAGTCCATTATTTTTGTGTTGTTTCTAAGCGTAATGCCTTGATAAATGTTCAATCAGTCAATCATTCGAAATAATATTCAAACATGTGTTCCACTTGAAGTGAGTGGCCGTTTGTGTGCGCCCTATTTCGAAACACGAGGGTTAATCGCACAACAGGTTTCGTTCTTTTAAGCTGTGATCAACGGAAAGAACCTCTCACTCCTGAAAACCTCGCAAATTAAATTTTTACATACCAGTGGATGGACTTTGAATCTTTTACCATGCATCGGCTCTTATTATAATGGTGGGTCCTTAATGACCTCAAAATCGGATTACTTAGGAGATGATGGCAGGTGGTTCACCTGCCATAAGCTCCATCAAACCCTTCCTAAATGAAAAAGTGTAATGATACTGTAGAAATTGATGTTAAAATGTATAAGTATTTTCGAATCATGATTTTCACACATTAAAAATGATGATGAGAGATGAGCCAATAAAAGTTTCGATACGTTTTTTGAAGGTACGGTTTTTGGCCTCCTTGAGTTTCGTAAAGTTGTCTTTCTTCTAATTGACGTCGCACAGTAAAACAACCCCAGGGCTATTTGAGTCAGACCTCGTAAATCTGAGCTGGAATCCCGTTCTGCAAACTTCAACACCTCGCCAGCGACAACAATGCAGCCGTCACTGTA
>BMAU01002918.1:0-106580 GCA_019973935.1 Trichonephila clavipes | reverse complement strand
AACGACTTGAGCGTACGTATATTGTCTTTGTGTGACTTTATTATACTAAAGTTTTAAACATTTTTTATGCTTATGGTTAAATGCTCTTTTTAACAAAAGAATTTATTTATTATATATATACAGTCGGACTTATTTAATGAAGTGGCTAAATCCCACAAAAAAGCTTGCTATTTGAAAAATTCATTATATAGAGGTTCAAATTTCAATATACTTTATAAACTACATAAAAATTAAAAATTCATAAACGCTTCGTATTAAAGAAACAAAATATTCGCACCTTTTAAAAATAAATGTATAGCTATTTTATATATTTTGCCCATCAAAAAATAATAGAAAGAAAAATTGAAGGAAAAACAAGACAAATGAATGTCAAGGAATGCACTGTATTTTTAATACTAAGAAAATAATTCATATTAAAATTAATTTATTTTATGATAAGTAATTTTAAACATACATTATTTTATAATTAGTAATTCTAAACGTACATTACCACATGTGTCCTTTAAGTTTTATTAGTCATAAAATTAAATTCATTTGAATTTATTTGAGTTTTTTATTTGAAAAAGTACGAGACATATTTTTTTTCGTTTTAGGAGAGTCAGCTCCGTGCTAAAAACTAGTTCAAGATTTATGACCACCATAAAATGTGTTAAAAGAGACAATAACTTGAAATGTCCAGAAATACTTTAAAAATAGAGAGGGAAGAAATTGAATCACAAAAGAAAAAAGTTCGTTTTACAGAAAATGCACTTCGCTATTGAGAGTGTTATTTTACGAGGATATTTTAAAATGTTCTTGTTTCCACGAAAAAGATTTCCGCTATATAGAAAATTCACAATGTAGAGGCTCGTTGTGGCTGGAGAGGTTTCAATTCATATATATATATATATATAATAGTGAGTGTTCGTACACTTTCAATTTCCAATTAAAATTGAATGTTTTCGACTAGTGTGGCCTTAGAATTGTACTCTTAATAATATCTGCAACTTGTTCCTAATCGAATGAAGTAATGAGTTTTGTTAAGAATATATTATAATTGTCAATAAAACTTATTAAAGTCTTCGTACACTTTATAAATGCATAATTTTTAAAATAATTTTTTTATTTAATTTAGTAATTTAGTAAGATATTTGTTGTGTCCACAACCAATTTTAAACGTTTTGGTATAGATTTAATCAGTTTGTAAATTTTGCATTGATTTTCCATGCTTGTGTGATATGGTTATTACTCCCCATTATGATATTTTGTCATGTTTTCTTCCTTTTTTCTAATCAAACTTAAAATATGTTCTACTTAGCTAAATAAAGTGATTGAAAGGGATTTTCAGACTTGGGACAGTCATAAATAAATCAGTGGGGTATATTGAGCTTAGTGTGCTTGGCTTCAGTATCTTGTTAAAAAAAGAAATCATCTCCACACAAAATCCAAATTTTGGGAGGGTGATTTAAAATTTTTCTGTAAAATATTTAAATTGGGATCTTGATTCATAATATCATCAAAAAATAACAAATTACCTAATTCTGAAGTTGATTTTTTACTCCCCTCCCCCACACACACTCAGGGATCCTTCCAACAACATGGTTCATTGATCCAACTAGATTCTTAGGTCTCAGAAAATTCAAAATTGGCAGCTAATTGATTGAGATGACAGAAAATTTAACATTTTTGGTTCCGATGTGTGCATAATAGTCTGTAAATGATAAAATTACGAATTTTATCCCATGAATTTATGTGGAACAAGAACTTCTCAATCTCCATGCTTCAGCATGAAGTTGGAGGTGTTCTTGCGCAAGGGTGTAAATCGGTTTCAGGATTAAGTAATTTGGTATTTGATGTTATTGAGAATCGTGAGCCCTATTAAAATAATTTAAAAGGAAATTTTAAATCACCCTCCCAAAATTTGGATATTGTGGGGAGCTGATTTCTTTTTTTTTTAACAAGACACTTACGCCAAGCACACTGCTCTCAATATACCCCACTGATTCTTCTATGACTGTCCCCAAAATCTGAAAACACCTGTCAATCACTTTACTCACATCAGTAGAACATATTCGGTAGGAATTTGATTTTAAAAACATTACGTATAAACAAGAATGGGGAGTAAAACAATAATCACACAGAAGCATGGAGTAAATTCTATGCAGAAATTACAAAAAAATTGATTAAATCCATTCCAAGGCATTTAAAAGGGGTTGTGGACACTACAAGACATCTTACTAAGTACCAATACTAAGAAAGAAATATAGTATTTAAAGCTATGTTGAGATTTTTGTTAAGTGTACGAAGACTTTCGTTGCGTAGTTTTTTAGCAGCTTTTTGATTATTAATTTTTAAAAATAATAGTTATACTATTTTTTTAAAAAAATAATTTTGTCATTTCATTAAGAATAAGTGGCAGATATCATTGAAAAATTACAATTCCTATGTATTAGTTTTTATTAGTCGAAAACTTAAAATTTTATTGGAAATTACAATTGTACGAACAATTTTGTGGTTCACTATATATAATGTTCATCAAAAGTGTTAAAACTGTCTGAGTCCATCTATGGGACAATGTTAAACATGATTTCACATATTTTTTTAGAAACACTTTTTATAGTATTACAAAAGTATCTAGTTTTTGTATAACCGTCGTGACCCTGTGGTCGCTAGGGAAATTTGAGACACCGAGTAATCAGACATTATTATAAAATCTCAATCACTTTAGTCTATCTACCAATTACTATCAAGAAAGGTCATATAAGTCGAGGGCACAGTCAAATTGAATAGTTATCCTAAATTTCCTATAACCAATAATTATGTCACTTATGTTTTGAATTTATAAGTGTATGAATGTACAGTATTTTTTATAATTTTATTGAATAAGTACTTTGTTTAAGGAAAGGTATCTCATGTTAGTAAATATGACTCTTTATTTGTTTTGAGGTTCATTGACCGATATTGGACTTCTTAATTAGTTCACAAGTAAAAACATTATTCCAATAAAACCTTTTTTACTGTGAACATTAATAAGGGGGAGGGGAGAATCTATTTCAATAATTATAATTCTGAAAGCAAATTTATGTCAACCTAATTAACACTAGTACCATCAGTGCCGATTGGACACAGGGAATTGTTTAGTTTGTTCTCCTTCTGGCATTTTTGAAAACGTTTTGTGACCTTTAATCGTTTTTTGTTGTAATTACTTAGAACATTTTTGTGGTTCTATTTTAATTTGGTGAAATTTTAGAACTAAATATATTAGAACATCCACCGGTGTCGTTTCTACACAAAGACAATTTATTATTATAAATAACTTTCGTTCACCAAAAGATATTTTAGTCAGAAAATATCATTAGTGAAACAAGCTTCCAAAGTCATATCACACACTTATTTGACCTTGAATACAGTGTTCTTGGTTTCGCAGCAAAAATGAGTCAGATATACTAAAACCGTTGTGTTGAAGTGTTTCGTTACATTCAATTTGCTTTTCTTTTATTACATTTAAATTACGTATATCAGTGTTCTCAAGCTTTCAATATTTGTTACGCCTTTTTTACCATAATTTTCCTCACTCACTTCTTCGTACACTAACTAGATTTTGGATTCAATAATGTATTTTGACGTAAATAATTTTTATATAATTTTTTATATGACAAGTTCATGAGAGTCAGTAGCAACTATTTAACTTTTTCTTAACTTAGCATTGGAAAATTAATTATGAAATGCATTGCGGAGTACTGATACATTTATAAATATATTATATCATTGTAATTGAGTATTATATTTTTTATTACGTCAGAATGTATTTTGTTTTGCCTCCCTTCAATAAATTATTAATTTTTTAAAATAATCTTTTAGTTTCGACTTTTCGATAGTGTTGCATCCGCCTCATAGGGTTATCACGCCTCCCCTAGGGGGAGCACCCCACAGTTTGAGAAAAGCTAAAATAAAAACAAGAAATTTAAAAATTCAGGTAAAAACTGAATTTAAAGGATATACAAATTCATCAATATGAAAAGAGTGGGAAATTAAAGAGTGTAATTGAAATGCCAATAAAAAAAAGAATGCATTTCCCTTGCATGAAAGTGTTAAAAATATAAAAATTGAATACCAATGTATTGATTGCAAATGAGGTATGTGCGAAACATTATGTAGTATAAAAACGATAAATAATGATTAAGAGACTAGCATTCTCCCAAAAAATTACGATTTTGCTTGTTATACTATTATTTATAAATATCATTGTTTACAAGAATTTTACGAGAATAAATAATTTATCTTGTTTCAGTTTTTCTGATAGAAAGAGTCATAATATATGTTAATTACATGGAATAATATATTAAAAAATTTTAAACTCTAAACCCTTCTATAAACAGTAGTCTAGCAATTATTTGGTTATTAGAATTATATAATGTGCTTTATATCACGCTGTCGAAACGATAACCGTGGACCTTTAATGGCAACCGAAATACCGGAGGTGCTAGTGTTAAGCACAAACTCAAGTTATTTCGTGGGTGCAATGAAACGATAAAATAACCATAAAAATTGAATTAACTTACGGTAAATTCTGCACTTTTAACACAAAATATAAGATCGAAATTTAAGGGTACGCGTGATACGCCGGGTATAAAAACACTCGTTTCCACAATAGCAAAAGATATGAGCAGACAAATAAAATTTACCTCTATACATATCGAAATACTAATTGTTTAAAAGAAATGACATGACTTATGATGTAAAAGAGTTATAGTTCTAGAAGTATACTATACATTTTTTTTAATTCTGTGATAATACCTCGAACAAATGACTTCAAAGCATAAGAGCATTACGTACTTAAATTTCAGGTTTTTTTCGTAATAAAGAAGATACGCGTTCCATGGCGAATATAACTAAAAAGTGAAAATTGTAGCTTAAAAATGCCGGTGCAGTCACTCATCCGATACAGTGGTTAATGACGCTAACTGCGGTGCCCTAGAGGCTGGGTTCGAATCCCGGGTAAGGCATGGATGTTTGTACAGTAATCCTTCTCTTCTTTGTGATGAATGTTTCCTGCTTACTTCTATGTAAGCTCCCGTGTGATACTTTGTGGTGCACGGAGCTATAAATGTTCTCAATTAAAAATAAAGAGTACAGATGCGTATTATACGGTCGTGTGCGTTATACGCCGGATTTTACGGTGGATGCTATAATACTATAAGTTTTAAAACTAAACCCCAATGAAGAGTAGTCCAGAAATCATTTAGTTACTGCAATTATTTTATGTTTTATATCACGGTGTCGAAACGACAATGACGGACGTTTAATAATAACCGAAAGACCGGGCGTACTAGTGCTAAGCAATCAATTAAAATTACTTCGTGGGGTGTATAAAAAGACAATAAAAAAACCATAAAAACCGAATTAACGTATTAGTAGTATAACAGAGAAGATAACAGTGATTGTTTAAACACAAATTGTCCTATGCCAGCGTTTCTGAACTGTCCCCTTGGGGCATGGTAACTCACAAGGGGGGCATGAGCAAATAGAAAAGTCGAAAACAAAAGGTTATTTAAAAAAAAAATTAATTTACTGAAAGTAAACAAAGAAAATACTTTCTATAAGTAAAATATAGAATACACATTTGCACTAATTTAATACACTTATAAATGTATCAGGACTGTACAATGTATATTTTATTATTCATTTAACAATATTATCCAGCAAGTTTGATGATTATCAGTGACCCCCCATGGGCTTGTACTAACCATTATCTTGATAATACGTACGTTTTATAATTAATTCCTTAACTGCCGATTCAATGTCATGCGCTTTGCTCCCCAATGCCACCGTTCACCCTGCAGACGAGTGCATTTTGATGTTTGTTTGAGGGGAAGGAGAAAAAGAAATAAATAAGCAAATCCTTCGCAAACACTGTCAAGGTTTTTTTTTTTTTTTTTTGCAGTCAAAAGCCCTCGGAATAATCTCTTTTATGGATAGCCCTGCAAATAAAAAAAAGATCGTACTTTGAAATATACGTGTATATACGTCCAGAAAATTAATACTTGACTGAGCCAGACGTTTATATACGTCAGTGGCACCTAAGAGGTTAAAGTCGTGCATTGTAGTTTTAGTGCCAAACTATAGTATTATTGAATTCAATACATTGTTATAGTATGGAGGAGGGGCAATGAAAGTGATGATTGAATAGTGGGTCGTGTATATTGACAGTTTGAGAAGCACTGTCTTATGCAGAATGACGAAAATGATTCTCCCTTTAGATAAAAAGGGTTTTTTGTGACGCTGTAATAAACTTATTCATAAATAACAACATTAGTAAAAGATACTGCATCTCTACACATGGAATGAATAAAACCCCATTTTGGAAAAATTTACATTTATGATGATGGTGAGGCTTTGCATGAACGTGGAAAAATAGTTAATTGTGACGGTGTATTGTAAATTTTAAAGAAAATGACGAATAAGAATTCGTCCACACGCATAAAACGTAAAGCCAAATAAAAACAAAGATCGAGAGTATAGTCCGTGTTTTTATACAATCCCTAAATATCATCCTAGTTTTTGTAATAAACCCGTGAGAACCTCCCCTGGGTTCCACACTGGACACTAAGATTGAATTGAGGCAAATAATTACCCGTCGCCATTTTTAGAATAACAAATTATATTTATTCAATTGATTCAATTAGCAACCTTCTAAATACAAATATTAAACAATGTCTACGTCAAAGGGCCTTTAATATTAATTTAAATCACAAAATATGATATTAATCAACTACTAAGCTCAATATAGAACGGATTTACCGGAATAAGATGACCGAGAAATATACCCAACTTGAATTATTAACATTCATTAACTTTTCACTAACTTTATTATATATTAACTCTTGTGGTCAGAGAAACTAAGTTGTAAATACCACCTTGCTGATAATGTCGCACTCTCCAGGTAGACCCATCCTTCCAATGGCATTTCTCTGACTAATAACACTAAGACTCAATCACGCAATCCACTTGAATCTGCTTAAATTCGTCACTACGTTCACTTGGCTCAATAGCCTTCTATCTGCTAACTTACAACGCTCTCCTTAAAATCTCAATTCATTTGCATGGCCCATTTTCTTTTTTAGAGATAGTTGGAAATATAAGTGAATTTTACAATCCCCAAAGACGCCTAAGAGTATTAGTGATAAGGTGCTGTATAGATTCGCCACAAACCGTCATGTAATGAATTAGTTGCAATCATTTCTACAAGAGATTGCACTATAGAGAGAAAAAAACTAAAAGTGAACACGACTTTATGTTTGTGAATTTTAACTCTCTTCGTGCAGATGCCATGCTTCCGTTACTGAATTATGTTTTTTTTAAAAAAAAACAAGTCATGATGCTGTATTATAAATTTATTTATTCATAAGGTAGCATTAATAAAACTGGGTCGAAAAAGTTGAAATTAGCCAAAGAGGAGCACCAAGAACGAACCTGTGATAAAAGAACAAATGAAGAAAGTGTACCAAAAAAACAGAATTTTTTAAAAGGGGATTAGTTGAAAATTTTTGAGAGATTTGACTCTCTCTCTCTTGTCCACCTAGATGTGTGGGAGGAAGAGAGCAGACATAGTCAAAATGAATCTATTTATTGAACAAACAATTTACCAACTCAATTCAAGTAATTTCAAAGAGAAGAGAATGTCTCAATATATATAAAAGCAACATATGTGGATTAACAGGAATATGCACGAATTACGAGAGAGCTATAATTATCGATCCTCTTATTACAGGGTCAAATCTACTATCCCACTAAATTTAACATTAATTCAACTTTAGTGACCAATCGTCACTTTAATTCTTTTGTATATTTAATATTTTAAATACGACTGTAAATTTGAATAATACCTGATCAGTAGTAATCTCATCTGTCACCTGACTTTATCTCCCTCCTTTTTCCTCTTCTAGCTAGAAAACCTAGACTATATATTAGACTTAATTTAAATATCACGCGCGCGTGGTTTGTTCTTGAGTAAACGGGAATTGATAGCCCAAAGGTTTCCCAAGACGATTAAGAGAAAGTAAGTGGATAGATCCGTCACAAATTTACATCCTGAACAACTAGAAAAACGTAAAACCAGATGGCAAATTGAAAACTACTTGTAGCACATGCAAACTCCAGTTTTACAATTTGAGCAAGTTGTATAATTTGTAAAATTGGGGTTAGTATAATTCACCCCTAGTTTCTATAAATAATTTATTTATAATATTTTGATATAAAGTAAATAAACTTTAATTTCAATAAAATCTAAGTACGTTTGATTATTAAATTAAATTTCTTAACAAATTTATTTTTCTATTATTGATTTTTTTCAGTGAAGAAGTTTTATTTTATTTTACGCTCAGTTTTGAAAAAAAAATTTCGCTTACAAGTATAAAAGTGATTTATTACCATTTTTTTTAGTGTGAAGATATATTATTTGAAAAACAATATAAATTTAATATTTACTTCCAAAGTTTTTAAGTAATGACGTTCCTGAAGATTACTGAGTCCAAATGGCGTGAAAATGTTTTTCCTGCTATTTTAACTCTCACTCTCTCTCAGAAACATGCGTATTATTTAGATAAGTATTTTTCCAGCAGCATACTTTGAAATATATTTCTATTTTGGACATTTTTTCCTTGGAAGGAAACCCAACAAAAACTTAATTTCAGGTCTGTCAGACAGCATGTGGTAAAGATGCATCAATTCAAAGTTACTGAGTTGTGACATTTTAAAATGAACGTAAGAAAAAAAAAACAATATTGGACAGTTTGCTGACAGCTACGCTTTCGGATAAACAGCCAGGGAACGGAAATAGATGCTAGTATTGTCCTTTACTGCGTTATTTTGAGCAACTGGGAAATATATAACTAAATTTATAATTAACAGGAATTAATTATTTTCCTCATGTGACTTAAATTGTTTAAAGTTTGCTATTGTATTTTTCTTTTGTTGCTTCAGTCGTATGTTATTTTAGGTATATATAGATCCATTAACATTTTCAATTTAAATTTGTAAGTTATTGTAGTATCAAGACGATTTTTTTACATAAATACTTTTAAATGCTTATATTACCTACGGTTAGGATCTAGTATATACTTTTGTAACACGTTAATTTTTGGCTTATTAGGTAAACTTTAAAAATGAAAAAAAACTATTGCACTATATGGTTCTATGCAGGGTATTTGTGCATATAGTGAACCTATTTTTTTAGTCGAAGTAGTACATAGTTTTTAAAAAATATTGCTTATGAATGTTTTAAAAATAGTATGAAAAGGGTGGAAAGTAGAAATTTTTAAAGTTACAAAGTTTTATAATTATTTTAAAGAGAAGCTAGCTTAATATTTTACTTAAAAAGAAGTTCACTATATTTTGTGCACTAATTTTTATAAGAGGAAAAAATATTTTGTGTATTAAGGAAATACTTTTTTTTAAAAAAAATGGTACCTAAACATAAGCGTATATTATGAAATCTTAAAACTATGTCTAACTTAAATCAAACAGAAAAAGAAAAAAAAATTTTTTAACTAAAAATCATTTTTTGTATTTCTACAGAATGATTACAGTATCTTTATTAAAATCACAGAAAAAAATGTTAATCTCGATTGTAAATTCTTATACATATATGTGTATTATGTATTAGAGGCTTATTTTTGACGTTTTACACTTTTAAGCATGGCCTGGTATCCTTAACATTCTACTCTAAAATATTACAGTTTCATTAAGATTAAGCATGGATTTTTATTTTGAAATTCCCATTCACACAAACTATCCCTATTTTCAATTTACTATAAGCAACATTTATAATTTGTATTTGTATTTTTGTTATTCCTTTCTTCATCCTTTTTAATATCAATAATTTCCTAAGATTGTAGTTTGAAGAAGTGTAATTTCTCTTTCTTCTTATTCTAAAAATCAACGCTATTTCTATGACTCTTGACATTTTTTACAGATATTTCTATCAGAAGTCTACATCGACATTCAAATAACTTGTTTCCAAGCACATACGAAGGAGGGTCGTTTTATTTAAAAAAAACTCCTGACTTTCCAATTAAAATAAGAGAAAATATACATTTTATAATTGGTTCTTATTTCTCCAGATTTGGGATTCAAAAAACTTTTCATCTTTGATCACGTACATATCTTATGAATAAGAATTTTCTTTCATCTTTGGACATTGAAATTTTGTGGAAAAAAAATTTGTCACAAATTATATTTTTGCTTTGCTGAAATTGATTGAAAAATGTTTCAGAATCTGTTTGAAAATAAAAGCCCTTTTTGCTTACTTGATATCTAAGGATGATTTAAAATTTTAAACTACACCCAAACAATACTGCTGTTTGAAAATAGAGAATATTGTATGCCTTTCGAAATTTTTTCTCAATGGATTAAATTTTAATCTGAAGCATGTTTTAGATTGAATTCAAATTGCTAAAAGAAGTTATTTTCTTAACCATTAGCACATTTTTCTTACTTTATTTTTATAACTTAAGTCTTTCTACGTTCAGAGACAAGATTTCTAAAATACCATGCGATTAGCAATTTTATATTATTTCATTAGTACTAATGACTTAAATCAGGTATTGCAAACTTATTTGATGTCACGGGTCACTTGAACTATTTTACTTTAAGTTGAAGGCCGCAGGTTGACAATGTTCAAAAAATTATAAAACAGGATTTTTCGAATAAATATATTCCGTATTTTTAAAATTCAATGCATTATATACTATGTGTTTAATATTTCAGTTTATTTTTTAAATTATACATGTTTTATATTGTTTTATAAAAAAACAAAAATAAAAGTTATAATTCGAAATATAATTTAATATTACTTTTAAAAGATTTTTGGCATCGTTTTTTTTCAAAGCAAAAGCAAGCCATCAAAGTTTAGTTAAACATATTGAGCAGATGTAGCTTTTTTAAAAAATGATGACAAAATGTTGATCATTTAATATTGACCTTTTTAAAAATTTGTTATTTTTCATTAAAGAAAAAAAACTCGCATAAATAAATGCTTCCAAACACAGCCATTTATTATACGTGTAGCAAATGATAACATATTAAGAAACTTATCTACAGATGAATATGTATAAAATTCTAGAATTTCAACTTTCATACATTTTTGCTTCAGCAAAGAATCACAATAGATATCAAATACTTCCCTTTGTGTAAGTTTTCATTAACAACTTCAATATCGATATATAGAGGTAAACTAAAGAAACAAAATTGTAATTCAAAATTTTTAAAATCAGAAAATATTTGATTGAATTCTATTTTTAATAATTTAATTTGGTGAGAATATTCTATAAATTTTAATTTAAGTGATTCAATCAACAGATTTTGTAAGCTTTTAAAGTAAGACAAGTTTTCTCTTTCTGCTTGTAACAATTTGTCTGTAATAATTTTTGTTTGAAAGTGTTAATATTATCAAATAACATTGCTACAAAAATATTTTTTCTTGAAGCTTAAGTTAAGGTGACTTGTATTATCAACAGAGAAAGCCAGAGTTATTTACCGTAAAATCCGGCGTATAACGTAACGTAAAGATAAGATCAAAATTTACCAGTGCGCATTATACGCCGGATATAAAAGGGAGATCTTTGAAAATAAAAAAAAATGAACATAGAAAAAAAATTGGACTTCTGCATAGATTGAAATACTGTTTATTGAAAAAAAACGACATTCGTTATGAACTTAAAGCGTTGTAGTTCTAAAAGTATACGATGACCACGGTAGCCGAGTGGTATAGGTATCGGACCGTGGCTTGTGTCATCGAGAATTCAATGGAGAGTAAGATGACTGTATCGTTGATTTAAGGTTGTATCTGATAATTGAAGAGTCCTTGATATACGAATAAGTTTATTGATGACTAAACATAACTTCACAGCATTACACTACACACACGCCAACATTTAAATACTATTTACAGAGTTAATAAGAAATATCGTTTGAAGCTCTTCAAGCCTTTCATGTTCATTTGATCAGTTACATAAGCGTTCTCTTATAATTAAAATGGCGCGGTACATATTTTTATTCTGGCAACCTTGAAGTCGCCAATTACCTCCGAAGGCGCCAACAGGTTGCCTTGTCACGAGTTCGAGCCCAGTACCACTAAAGACCGGCCGTGTAGGGCAGCGATCCACGTTAAATATGTCGAGAGCTGAAACGTCCTCCCGTGGGTGTGGTGTGGCAGTTAGGAGAAGGGGTGCCAGCTCAGGTGTCGTCCACGTCACTTGACCATGGTTTAAAATTACGTGGTCCATCGCCAAAAGCCCTCGTGTAGCTGAACGGGTCGACGTTAATATTCAATCAATCAATCTAAAAGTGTACCATTTCTTTTTCTAAAGCTTGGAATAATACATCGAATAAATAACTTCAAAACAACAGTATTGCGCACGTACATTTCAAGTTTCTTCGTAAAAAATAGCGGGCGTGCTATATGGCAAATATACTAAACTTCCAAAATTGCAGCTTCAAAGTATGGGTGCACGTTATACGCCGAATTTTACGGTAGTTCATATTACAAGTTCACCTTTTAATTCAGAATCTTTCTCTCCTTTCATTTATTTATTTATTTATTATTATTTTTTGTATCTTTTAATTCAGCACATTCGTATTTTTTAATATTGTTTTCAAAGAAATTATGATTTAATCCAGCAATTTAACAGATTGTTTTTTAACACTTTTTAACTCGAAATCAATTTAACTTTCGTACAATATGGTTGACCAATAAATTAACATTCTGTATATTCCAGAAATGAAACAAATCGACGATACTAAAGTCTACATGCTCGAATATAGTTTAATTTTACTGAAATAACTTTGAATTTTAAATTGTTTTTGAGAATTTTAACTTTAAAAGGACTTCTACGGACTTCGATCTAAGGACTTCGATAACTCAGAATAAAATAACGTCGAAGTAAACTTCTCAGGTTTCTTCCAACATTCGTACTAATTTCTACAAATTATAATCAATATGGAATGTGTTATACCTATGAAGCCAATGAAAGATAACTATTTGCTCTTTTTATATCTAGTAGGTTTATATGCAGAAAGAAACTGCATTTGCTTAAATTTTCATCCTTTTAACAAATTCTTGATAGAGAACTTCAGCACAAAAACATGTTTCAATATAGTTTAGATAAGGCTTCATAAAAATAATATTCAAAAAATAATATTAAATCTTCCTGCTGGCATGATTTTGAAAATCCGCGATGAAGATAAAAAAGAATTTGTTTTTCATACAATAGAAGTGTTTCGTATTCAAAAACACACTACATTGGAAAGTTAAAACAAATATATATATATATATATATATATATATATATATATGTGTGTGTGTGTGTGTGTTTAGGATTCTGAAGAAAACGACTTGTGATGCAGCGGTGGAAAAATGAAATAAATAAATAAATAAATTGCAACGGTATGTTTTGTTTGAAACAACTAAAAACAAAAGAGATTTGGAATTCTTCAAGGAATTTACACATATTCCGTAGGCATAACTATAAAAGAAAAGTGAGCTATGGTACATCTTCATTTGTCTTCTGAAATCATTTGTCGTAAGTATAAAATACAAGATAGAATGAGTATGTTACGAAACGGATAGACACCTTTCATTTTTTAAAAAGTATTTTGCATATAAAATAATATCGAGTTTTCCCTTCCGCGTACTTTCTGGGAAGCATTTATAAATAAACTCGTAACAAAATTTGAATCATTCATTTTTTTGTTTACCCGCATTTTTTTTACAGATGTATATTGATTTCTTTGTGTTTTTGAGGTTTAATATACCCTCTTATGTCTAAAAAATAATTATACATATATATATAAATGGAACATGTGTGTTTGTTTGCTAAATATTTTTATAACATCATAATACGTTATTATATCATTACTTGTAATTTTCTGGCTTGCTTCTTCTTTTAATAAAATAAGTTTTTTAAAGAAAATAAATAAATTTATATTTTGTGCTTTCGTGTGCTTTTTGTATGAAAACAAAACTAACTTTTTGCGGTACTTATGTATTATATAGTCGACCAATTTCATCAAATCAAAGATGTCGCTAAATGCCGTGGTATATAATAGTGGAAACTGTTCTCGAAGACATTCGGACACATTAATAACAATGTCAGCATTTGGGGAAATATTTTGAATCGGTGATGTCTTTGCTTGGCGAAATTTACCAACATTGAAACTGGTAAATGTCCAGTTTACTTAAAATTCCAAATTCCTTATATGTTTTAAAATGAAGAGTTTAATTAGGAAACATGGAAATATATCACGTAAAGATGAAAAAAATTCAAAATGAATGTTTCTTTCAAAAAAATTATAAATTTCCAGTTATTCATTGTATATAGAAATCTTGTTTATTAATCAATTATTTAAGGATTAATTTAAAATGTTCATCAACCGTAATAATGTGATTGATAAATGTTATTAAAAAAAAAGTACATTATTGGATGAAATATCAGTAAATAATCTCTTTTAACTAATTGTTTAAATTCCATTATTCTGAGAAATATTTAATCTTTTAAATATTTATATTGTTACTTTTAGGTTTGCAACTCATCAAGGAACACTTTTCAGTATCTAGGTTTTAAATCTACGCATATAAGTTCAAATTTTTTAAATATTATTGAAAATTATTTTTTTATTAAGGAAAGCATATTACAACCTACATCTAAGGTAAGTTTTTGAAATAAATTTAAAAAAAATAAATAATTTGCACCATGGAGCTTGAAAACGGCAAAATCAAAAAAGTACTGCCCGAAGAAATAAATAAAAATATAGTTTTGAGTAAGTCTACTTTTTCCTGCTTCTACAAGTATCTTGAAATCCTTCAACTGAGTTCAGAATTTCACCTTTGGCTTCGTGTTCACGTTGGACATTTCTTTTCAATTGAAAAGCAGAATCCAATAAAAATTTTACTTCTGACCAGAAGTATACGATAAATTTGTTTCAATTCAATATTGGTTTGTGACACATTAATTTCTTATATTGCATTGTAAACGGTTGGTATGTGCTATTGTACGATATTACTAGAAGCAAATTTTTTTGGCGTCATTTGCCAGAACTGACTCGCACGCCTTAAAAATACCCATATTTAGCCACATTCAATACATTTTCAGAAAAAAGAAAAATTACATTTTGAAATTCCATATAATATCCTTAGTCGTAACTAAATAGTGGATATTGAATTTACTTAAATATTTTTAATCATTGGATAGAATACTTTTACATATTTCGTGTTATCTTCACAATTTAATTTGAAGCAAAAACATATATGTTCTTTTTCCTTTGCCCTCTTGTTCCTTATTGTATTTCATTTCTCCTATTTTATCGTCTGTTTTTAACATTAAATATTCATTTACGAAATGTGGATCCTTACACAATGTCCTATGTTTTTAATAATATTTTTTAAATTCTTTATTTTTTTGTTCTATTTTTCAATTCCTACTATTAACTCACACACTCTATATATTTACTTACTTATTTATTTATTTATCTTGGTGGAATTTTCAATCGTTAATAAAATACATTTTAAAGCGCTCAATGGAGTTGACATTTTATATACATGATTTTATTTTTGGATGACAATACACTAATTTAATTATAATTAATAAAAATTAATTGATTTAAACTAATTTTTCAAAGAATTACAAATGCAGACACGTTGACATCATTTTTGGTGACTTGTGTCAAAACTTGAATAGGTTTTTTTTTCTCACGTGTTAAATCATTCAGTTGAACTGAAATTTTATACACGTGATTGTTTTGATGACAATACGATACTTTAATGATACTGAATGAAGGTTAATTACCACTTAATGTTGTAATTATGTCATATGTACATTCATATCTGTATTAATTGCAAACTATTTAATAAAAAGTAGATAAAATTAAGTTTTTCTTTGTGGATCTAAGTAGGGATTGACTTAATATTTTTTTTTATATAATACTCTCTTGTTACAGATAAGCCGAACTCATAATGTGAGGGAACGACATGGGACATTCATTTGGTGAGGAGACTTTGTGTAACATTCGTACTCCTTCAAAGTGGTATACCCTCAATGCAATTACCCTGAATGAACAGTCAATTCGGAGAAAATGGTCTTTGAAATTTATACCTAGCTTTTATTCAAAATAATTTTGATAAGGCTTCTTTGGCGTAGTCGCTAAGGCGACAATGTATCTGCATACCGCATGGTCGAAAAGGGTTCAAGTCGCGTGATCGATCTCAGCATTTTCTTTTTTTTAATTCATTTACCGTAAAATCCAGCGTTTAATGCTCACATATACTTTCAAGCAACACATTTTAATGTTTAGGTACAGTTGTAGTATAACACGCGTCCCCATTTTTACGATGAAACTCGAAATACACATTTACACTTCAATTATGTTTTAAAGTCATTTATTTACTGCATTATATTAAGGTTTTGAAAAATATAGTGAACTTCTAGAACTACAACCCTTTATGCTCATAAAGAATGTCATTTTTTAAAAATAAACAGTATTTCTATATATGTAGAAGAATATATTTTTTCCTGCCGATCTCTTATTTTATTTTTTATTTTTTTATTTTTAAGGCTAACCTTTTTATATCCAAAGTATAAAGCGTAAACGTTAATTTCGATATTATTTTTACAATTAAAAAAGGGAAAATATTATTAAAACATTATACAATAAAATGTAAAAGTTAATTAAATTAATTAATTATTATTTTAATACAATATTATTAAATTATAAATATTTTATATAATTATAGTAAACATTTTAATTTTTTTTAATAGAAAATAATTCTATAAAATATTATTTACTATTTAATAAACATTTTTAATTAAATTTATCGTACCATAAAATAATTAAATGGATTGAAAAAATTAGCTGAACCACCGCGCAAATCAAACCCTATCCAATCCCGTTATTTTAAGGTACGTTACCCCTTCCACCACTACGCCAATGGACATTTATTCAACTTATTTGTAAATAAGCCGAGTATAAATTCTGAAATCTATTTTTTTCAGAATTGACTGTCAATGCGGTGCAATTACATTGAGGGTTGAATACCCTAGATCAGTGCTTCTCAAACCTTCAATACTAACGTCCCACTTTTTAATCAGAATTTTTATCGTTCCCCTCCCTTATACAATAAGTATGCATTGAATACAATAATGATGCACTTTGACGCTAAAGCTACAATACGATATTAAATATAAACCGTATAGATTAATAAGATAAGAATATTAAATTTTATATGTGTTACTTTAAAGTAAAATATATTTTATTTTTCTTTCTCGAATTTTTAAATTGGAACAGATTGCAAATGTGGGGGGATGTTTTGAAGACAAAATATAGATCTCAGACAAATATAGAAAAAGTTCTCAGAGTGTCAATTTCTAATCGTATATATATACATATATATATATATATATATATATATATATATATATATATATATATATATATATATAAAACCTTCTTTTGAAAAACATTCTTCTGCAAGACAAGCCCATGGAAGTCGCCAATACTTATTAAACTTGCTCTTAATTTAGTATTAACAAATTAGTTATAAAATACATTGTGCAGCACTGATACATTAAAATTATACTGTCTGAAGTACCCTCTCCTCGCACGAGTGCATTTTTAAAAAAACAGAAACATTCTTGATATAATAGCTGAATTGTCAAAAGAGTAAACACAAATGCACAACAATGTTTACGAAAATTTACGAATATTTTAAAATGAATGCTCATATTCTAATTAGATTTTTAAGCGAACTGTAATTTTAAGCCTCACAGAATTAGCATTTAGAATTATATTGTTAAATAATAAAAAAATAATATAAAATTCCGATGAGAAAATAAAGGTGTTGTTTTTAATATTTAAAGCGAGAAGACTTCGCAGCACACACTCGATACTAACGTTAATGGTCACGTGGGATGATTGAGTCCCCCCCCAATAGTTTTTTTTTTTATAATTATTGAAGTTAACTTCTCATGGCACGGTAGGGAAAATTTTCTTTACGCGTTGCCAGTTACGGTTACGTTATGAAAGTAAGGCAGGAATGAAATAAAGTTCCAGATTTTTTCCCACGTTTTATAAAAACGCCATCTAATTCATACTATCTATCTCAGACAAAAATAATTCCAGAATAGGAAATATCATTTTTTTTGTCACGATATGGTATATATATATATATATATATATATATATATATATATATATATATATATATATATGTACAAAATAATGATAGTTTCTGTTTTTTACGATTTTTTTAAAAATGAGTCAAACTTGATACGTTTTTATAAAAATAGTTTCTAAATCATTCCCTTTCAGTTTCCTTTCGCGTTAATGAATTGACATTTTATCCTAAACAAGTTCATGCTTTTCTTTTAGAATAAGTAATTAAAAATAAAATGCCGAAATATTTTTTTTTACGATTTTTCAAAAGTACTCAAAATATTAATTAAATATTTAACAATTTCATTATTTATAAAAATAATACATCGAAGCTTTTTTCCCATATATGTAGAATAGTATTATCCGTAATCTGTTCAAAGAATGAAATAATGGATTTAAAATTACAGCTTTTAACATAAAAATAAATCTTGGCCAAGTAATCCTTCAAAGTGTGTGCTCTCTGTGTTTTTCCAAATATCATAAAACTCTTTTACATGAAAAAAAAGCAACATAGAAAAACATTATTTACAACTTCCTAAAAGTGAACCAAACACTAAAGAGAGGGGTCGTAACTATCCATACGAATAACTTAGAAGGTCAAACAGATGATCAGAAAATTATTCTGCTGCCTACAGATATAATGCCATGCATTTCAAATAAAATTACAGTGATGAATTTTTATCTTCTAAATTTTTTCGATTCTGGGTTTTGGCTTCGTTTTTTTCAGTAGTATTTTAGGTTTAAAAAATAAACGTAACAAAAAATTCTCATCTTCAGATTACATCAAATCAAATAAAGGTAGATGATATTTTTTTTTATAAATTAAATCAGAGTGCATTTTTTTTTATGTCTGAAAGTATTTTGTTTCATTCTAGTAAACTAACTATTTTTTTAATATTTTATTTTCGATATGCCCGCGCCCATCCGCAGGGGTTTTATCATGCCCCCAAGAGGGGCGCACCCCACAGTTTGAGAAACGCTGCCCCTAAAGGAATTCTTACACCTATTGTAAAATATTTCCCTGAGGGTGATAATTCTCACTCCTGAGTTAGCTTCGTGATATAAAGGTGTGGAATTGAATTAAGAACCAAGCGTTGTCATTATCTTAAAAATGTCTTTTACTAAGATCTTAACTTAAATACTAACAATGACTATATTTATCTTATAACTTAGTGGATCTAAGGTGAGAAAAAAAAACACAATACGTATTACCAAATAAGCGCGATCTTAACCACTATATTTCTCTTTTTCCTTCTGTTCCAATCTCTGTTTTATATCACAGTCACTAATGTATACTAGAATTATCTTACCTGAATCTCTTGTTCATTCGCAATCCTCTCGGATTATTAATACCTTCAGATTAACTCGCGTGAATTGGATCCACCTTGACTCGATCGTTCCGTCACGGATAGCTTCACACTCAACGACGGCTTTCTTCTTCCCTTCAGTTCACGCGCTTAAACCAGACTAGCATGATCACTTACCAATAGGTCATCCGTTTACATTAAACTTCTGTTATTTAAAAGGTTTCTAATTTGCATGATCACGTTTCGCTTCCGGATTGGTTGGAAATAATTTGCTTTTTTGTCCCCAAAGAACCCAAGAGAAGATTTTAGTAGAAAACGCGATGAGCCCGTTACACTATTCTTACACAATCTCATCTCCAAATTAATTTCTGATATCAGGTCTTCCCCTTGTCAGGCAAATCTTTCTTTGAAAACTTTAAGCTAAGCACTGTAACTTATTTTCTTTACTTTGGCCGTGGGTAGCCTAGTAGTTAGAGCACTGGACTCCGGACCGGAAGGCCTGGGTTCGAAGCCCGTACCGACAAATCCCCTCCAAGTACACACTGAGTACGTGCTCTTTAAATCATTGGGTCCGGAAGTCTTGTGGGCTGAATCACGAGTGCAGGGAACTGGAAAATTTCACCTTAACTTCAGTACCATGCCTAAACTGTGGAGGTGGAGATAGATGTTGAAGCCATCTATCGTAATGTTCTATCGTCCCTTCGGGAATTTCACCGATCTAAAACATACTGTCACCTGTATGGTACTCAAGGCTAGCCAACGACAGGCGTGCATCTAGCTCATTGCCACGATGAATTTTGTAAGCTTCGACCTGATTATGTCAGTCAGGTGGCATGAGCAACAACATTTTCTTTTACAATAATTCAAGCAATGCTTTTCAGTTATTCTTCAATTTAATAAATCATTCCATCTCTTATAGAATTTTTTAAAATAAAACGTCTTGCCGTTTCAAACGTGCTCTTCAAAATTTATAAACGGATTTTCTTTTAATCTTTTATTTTTAAAAGAGAGCCTGTTGTGAAAATGAGGACGAGTGTTCTCCATAAAACTCACTTCATCCACAACAGCCTTATTCATCTTATTACATTTAATGTAAATAATTTCACTGCGAAATCTAGAAAATAAATATAAAGGGTGTTTTTTTGAGAGGTATAGAACTTTAAATTGCAATAAAACAACGATGTATTATTCGCTTGACCTGAATTTTTTTTCTATTCGAAAGATAATCTTTGTGGCATTACATTTCAAATATGATTTCTGGCATAGGACTGCCACGGCTAGCTCGGATGTAGTCCAATCTGGACGTCCAATTTTCGATGACTTTTCCAACATTTGTGGCCGTATATCAGCAATAACACGGGGAATGTTGTCTTCCAAATGGTCAAGCGTTTGTGGCTTATCCGCATAGACCAATGACTTTACATAGCCTCACAGAAAATAGTCTAGCGGTGTTAAATCACAAGATCTTGAGGCCAATTCACGGGTCCGAAACGTGAAATTAGGCGGTCACCAAACGTGTCTTTCAATAAATCGATTGTGGCACAAGCTGTGAGACATGTTGCGCCGTCTTGTTGGAACCACAGCTCCTGGACATCCTGATTGTTCAATTCAGGAATGAAAAAGTTAGTAATCATGGCTCTATACCGATCACCATTGACTGTAACGTTGTGGCCTTCATCGTTTTTGAAGAAGGATTCCACTAGCCCATAAAGCGCACCAAACAGTCAATTTTTCTGTATGTAACGGTGTTTCGACTTACACTTGTGGATTAGCTTCACTCCAAATGCGGCGGTTTTGTTTGTTGACGTAGCCATTCGACCAGAAGTGCAATTCATCGCTAAACAAAATTCGCTTATGAAAATCGACCATTATTTTCGAAATAAAATTGCACAATTTGAAAGCGTTGTTCAGGCGTGAGTCTATTCATGATGAATTGCCAGACCAAACTGAGAATAAATCACTTGACAGCTGTTAAATCGGTCACCATCTTGGAAAGTAATGCCAACTTAAACTTCTATACCTGGAAAAAAACACTCTGCACAACAGGTTTATTCATCTTATTACATTTAATGTGATTAATTTCACTGCGAAATCTAAAAAATAAATATACATAACCATCTTAAATTAAAGTTTATTCCATCATTCTGCCAAATTATTTTCAGAAGATATATCATTTGCCAGATACATAATATTTATCGTCATGCGGCGCAATCACGAGCAGATGATTCCATTATTTTATTAAATTTTTAGAGCTGGTACAAACAGATGCCTGTACTTGTGGAGGAGTCTGGTGCAATCCTACAGAATCCACGAGTGGAAAAGTGCCGTACACAAACGTTGCTTATCCCTTAAAGACAGTGCTTCTCAAACGTTCAGTATTCGCGACCCAATATTCAATCCTATGTTTCATCGCGCCCCCTTACTATAACAATGAATTTAATTCTAGAATACTATACCTTCACGCTAAAGCTAAAATTTGACTTCAACCTCTTAAGTGCCATCAGCGTATATAAACGTTTTATTACGTAACACGAATTAATAGCATGAATTTATTTCCCAAATATAAATTATTTTGTTTTTGCGAAAGCCACGTCTTAGGCAGCGATGACTGTGTCAGATCGAGGTTCAGGGATCTTATTATGTCAATGGGCTAGTTTTTACGCATGTCGTTAGCCACAGCATTATTATTTCACTTGATTCATCCCCAATTTTCAAGAACTCTCCCTCGGGTCGTCAAGAGCCTAAACGCTCTTTCTTTCTTCACTAAACTCACGAGAGGATTTGCGCCTCAAAGAGTATTTAAAATGTCCCCAAGACACTCAGGCACTATACATTTAAAAATAGTATCTTCTCCGAGATACGAAACCAAAAACCTATGGCTCTGCAGTGCACACTAACCACCATACCATCCTGGTAATATATATATTTTGAAATCTTAAAATATAATTATTCAGCTGATTAAATTTTCAAAAACATGGTTAGTATAGACACTTGAACATAATTAAATAAACAAGAAAACTAAGAATTTATTGAGAGGCAACAATGTAAAACATTATTCACAAATATATATAAATCAATTTAATCAAATTATACGTGGATGCTTATCTATAAATTTTAAATCGGAATTTTTAATTCCAATAAGGTAACAAATTTTAGTTCTAAACACAATTAACTCTAAAAGTTTTTAGCAAACTCTATTTCGAATATAACATCAGTAAATTTTCTTTTCATTATTAATATGAGAAAACTAATTGACTTTTTAATTTAAAAAAAAAAACCTAAAGACCGTGATTCAATTTTTCGAAGTATGCGAGTCTTATCTATAATTTTGTTCTATGAAGTTAATATAGAAATTGTATGCCCATGATAAAATATTCAGTAATTTTTTCTTCTGTACCTTATATACACGTATATATGTATTAAAATACATATTAAATTATTTTCATTATTCAAACAAAGATATATCGCGATGAATTGGATATCATGGTAAGTGTTTTATAATTTAGAAATATTTAAATTAATACTGAATAAATTAATACAGTAAAAGCTAATAAAAAATCAAATGTCTACCCTACAAACTTGAGTAATAAGTGCAAAGTTTTTGCAATATTGGGAAAAAAACTATTGTTGAGACTATTATCTCACTTTATTTACAGTAATATCTTGCTTTGGATGTAGTAAGAATGCGTTCTTTAGGTATCCGAATACGTTCGAAACCATAATTTTAAAAAGCGCATAAATGGATAATTTTCATAATATTTAGTGCCGTTTAGATTAGAATATATGCATGAAATTGTTTTAAGGACATTTTGACAAAAAATATTGAAATGCAGTATTTTGGTAAAAAATTAACTTGGGAAAATATTTTTTCTAATTGTTCTCCCTTTGTGAAAAAGGGTTCTATTATAATAATATTTTGCCGTTTATATAGCTCAAACCTTTCTATAGAGGCCCAACTAGAATTTTTAAAATATATAACTTAGAAGTGGGTTTATTCATATTTTACGACAACGGAGGTTGATTGATTTAATATTATCGTCGCACTGTTCAGCTACACGAGTGCTTTTGGCGACGGACCTCGTAATTTTGAACCATGGTCAGAATGTCGTGGACGACACCTGAGCTGGCACCCCTCTCCTAACTACCATACCACACCAACGGGAGGACGTTTCAGCTCTCGAAAGATTTAACGTGCATCGCTGCCCTACACGGCGGGTCTTTAGTGGTACTGCTGAACCCATGACAAGGCAAGCCATGGTCCGGATACCTGACCACTGGCCTACTGCACCCACTCATTTTCTCTGAATTGCGTTCAATCTTTACAAAGTGATGATGTTTTCTAACATTATATAGTTTTTTATAACAATTTTAACAACTTTTTAACAATTTTTTTATAAAAGCCCCGTTTTTGAAACAAATTTTGTGTCTTTAGGAAGAAATAAAAAGCATGTAAATACATGAACGGTAACACTGTATAAAAATTTCTAATACAATTATCATAATTTTGTTTATACGCAAAACATACATATTATGATGCTTTTCAAACGAACCAAAATCTAAGAGAGAAATATAAAATACAAAAAAACAATACAGAAATTAAGCATAATAATATGCAAATTTTGATATTTTTAATGTTTTTTCTTTATAAAACTACCCTAAATGAAAAAAATAATTCAACTTACAACAAAACTTATGGTCCACTTTATTAAAAAAAAATAGTACAATAAACATTCCCACAAAATTTCAAAACGTTATCTGGTTTGTTCTTAACATATCATGTGTCTGTTAAAGAGTTTCTTTCGAAAACAGAATTTTGAGAAAACTCATTTAAAGTTTTAACTGCCCTTTTGCATAGATATATATATATATATATATAGAGAGATGATGGTTTTTTTAAATCACTTTAACTTTATTTCTATTTCGCTCAAAAGAAAAAAAGAAAAACTGCTTTAGAAAGAAATATGTTTAAACTATAAGATTTAGAAATATAAAAAATGCCTTATGTAGACGAAAAACGACATTTTCTCTCAAGGTAGGCAGTCATCTTAATATACGGATGATTAATTTTTGCTAAATCAGAAAATGTCACCAAATGTCATTATACGTAAGCAATATTGAAAAAACCATCTTTTGGTAAGAGAGATGATGATAACAATTACAATGAAGTCGGCTAAGTAGATTAAAAGTATCTATGCTCCACTTCGTAATACTAAGGTTGCCTGTTCGATCTCGTCTGGAATCGATAGTTTCTACATGCGTAAATCGCAGTCACACATGTCATATAATTATGTGGCATGTAAAAATTCCTTGAGTATCAATTTGACTTTATGCACTATCCATAATATTTAGCATTCAACGAGATCTTGAATTGAGTACATTCAAACTTCAAAAATGTTTGCTAGCTGGAGCCACCACTAGATGGTGCCAAATGAAATGGCTCTCACACTTAGGGACTTGTTGTGTCTTCAAAAGACTAACTGCAAAAAGTGAGTGAGATTGAGTGATTATGTGAATATTAACGTCACACTGTTCAGCTACACGAGAGCTTTTAGCGACGGACCACGTAATTTTGAACCATGGTCATGACGTGGACGAAACCGGAACTAGCACCCCCTCTCCTAACTACAACACCAACGGATGTTTGAGCTCTCGACAGATTTAGCTGACATGGACTGCTAATCTCGACAGCGCGCTGCCTACACGGTGGTTCTTTTAGTGGAAATGGGCTCGAACTTAACTGCCAAGATGCAGCCCAATTGGGAAAAATGAATAATAAGAATTGCAGCATTTGTCAATGTATTTTAATTGGTGCTATATTGTTCGACGGTATAATACATAAACACTATTTTTTGTTTTCTTCCTACATTCACACTAGATGCTATAATCTGTGCATGAATGCAGTAATTAAATTTTTATCCATTACATTAACAAGGCACATTTTTATATCCAATAGGTTCATAAAAGATAAAAACTTACAATAATTTCAATTTCGATATCTTTAACTCTAAAACATTTTTTTATAAATTTTCTCAGCAAAACCTTGATTCAATATAGCTTAGACTAGGCAAAAAGAAAGAAAGAAAGAAATAGACAAAAAGTAGAAACATTAAATCTTGCCGACGACATGATTCTAAAAACTCGCGTAAGATAAAAATAACATTTTCCTCCCAACATCGGAAGTGTTTGGTATTCAAGGATAAGCTACGTTGAAAAGTTAATACAAATATGCATGCATACATTCATTCGTATCTGGGATTCTCCGAAAAGAACTGCGACTAAACTACGAAAATCGAAAAAGTGTTTTGTTTAGTTATATTTTTGCGTCGGAGGAATTCGAAGAAAAAGCCAAAGCCAAAAAGACGCTTTTATTTGCAAAGTAACTAAGAACAAAGAGATTTCGAATTCCAAAAGGAATTTTCTCTTATTCAATATGCATAAATACAAGAAAGTGTGTGAACTTGTGTGTATTTTAGATTATTTTTCATGTAAGTTTCTTTCGGAATTATAGAACACTAGCCTCAAAAATTATTCCAGAAGCGAATAGTGGTGTAATGTACAGCTTCTGAGTCCCCGCTTCACAGGAGGGGAAGGCAGGATTTTAGGGGCCTAAGGCAACCGACGGCAACTACTGCATGGGGCACCAAACCTTAATTTGGTAAGGAGCAAATATTCTCCGTTACGACAAACGAAGCGAAGTATGTTCTTTTAGGAATAAATATTGCATTCATTAAAATATTATGAACTTATTTCTCCTTTTTTCGGTCATAAAATAGAATAACAGCTAAGCAAAAGAAATATATATATTGAAACAAAACAATGTGTTTTTTGAGACCTGGTTATTACTTTTGGCTTAGATGGTAGTGAAAAAGTATTTTGTATTTCCCTTTTCATATTTATTATGTCCCAACATGACGAATTATAAAAATTGTACTTAAATGTATTTTGCATATGTGACAACAACAATGCTACATATTTTAAGGGGTGTTGGAAAGCTAAAATCTTATTTTTTGGCAATTTGAGATTTTTACATTTTCAAACTGTATACCTTTCTAAAAAAATACTTTACTTTAACCTCTAGGTATTTAGAATCCCTTAAAACGTATTTTTAAATAATCATTGAATTTGGGCCACGCCCATTTTAATGGCGAAAATTGTAAACAAATTACTTTGTTTTTGATTAAAAGTGTAACGACTAATATAAACCAAAACATGTATCTTTTATTTTAAATTGAGCCTTTTATTTTTTTATTTCTAGTCGATTAGAAGTCTCACTGTATACATTAAAATCAATTTATCTCAAAATGTAAATTTTAATGTGCGATGTACCTTTTCTGAGAAACTACTGTTCACAGATATGTAAATTTTTCATGAATTATTTATAATGATGTCTAATATATACTAAAAATGAGCTTTTGTAAAAAACTCAAAAATTTAATTTTTACAAATTTTTTAAGTAAAATGGGTCAAATTTCGCAATGTTTGATAAAATATTTCATAATTTCTTAAAAAATTCAAAATTAGCTAAAAAGCGTTTTTTAGTATAATAAGAGAGATATACTTTAATAGTATGAAAATTTCAAGCATGTGCATAAAACAGATTTTGAGAAAAGGTACATCGAAAACAGCCAATTTAACATTGTCAGTATAGAAAGAGAGAGGTTTCAACTCCCCTTAATACATTTATTCCAGCATAATATTTCCCACTTTATGCCATGTTTTATAATCTATATACGAGAGTTGTAAATTGAGCTATGGTAAGTCAGATATTAATAATTTTTAATGAACTTACATGTGCAATTGCATTACATTCCTTGTAAATCATAACCAGCAAAGCTTATAAAATTTTGGTCAAATCTCGGGTAGTCTTTGGGGAGCATTGACATATGTTGATCTCAGCGACGAATCGCTCTACTGCGTGACGTACAAATGAAACGCCATGAAATCAGTAGCCACAGAGAGAGTTTCCTTACACTTCGGAAACAGATCGCAGTCACATGGATTCCTTTCAGGTGAGTAGGGAGGGTGTTCCAAGATTCCGTCACAATAAGAGAGTGAAATTCTTTGCTACATTAAAACGAGCATTATCATTGAACACGATAGTGATATTTTTTTGCAATAAACGTGCACGTTTGCACCGCATAGCATTAAACAGATGATACTGTGGAAATCTGTAATAGTAGCTAACGTTGACAGTTTGTCCTGTAAGCACATCATGTGTGTAAGAATCACACCCTCGAAATCGTATGCCCCAGTCAGCAAAACCTTTACCTAATTTGGGTTTCTATCAAGATTTTTGAGGACTTGGCAAACCTTGGTGACGCTGTTCATTTGATTAACGCTTTAATTCGGACTCATTTCGACCCGAATGAAACACTTTAATTCATCGAGCAACCATCCGCCACTGTAATACATTTTCTCTATAAGTTTCAGAAATTCTTGATAACATTCTGCTACATTTTTAAACCTGTCAAGCTCGATTTTATACCACGACGGCTGATCACCTTATGAAAGCATCCTTTAGAATGATGAAAACAAAACTCTTTTACTCCAGTGCCTGCCTCACAAAAACTACCCATTTTAACTAGATTAAATTTTTTTTCTGCACCTTACACTTCAGCTACAGCATCACCTCACCGTTCACATAGCCTTTTTGCACATACCCACTGTTCTACAAGTTTCTAGGTTAAGTTTACACTATTTAATTTACAACCTTGTACATAAAGAAGAAAAGAGACTCACTCACTCTTTTCAACCATCACGATATCTCCCGACTATTAGACCAATATAGACTTGAAATTTAGTAGGCTTACTACTTCAATAGAGTAGAGATCCGCTAAGCACGAGATTTGCGAAAATGAACGCATGAATATAAGAGAAAAAGCAATTCTCCTCCTTAGATTACCGGAACTATTAGAATCGTAAACTTAAAATTTAGCAGGCATGTCTCATTTGGATGAATAGATCCACTAATAGAGGTTTTACGGAAATCGACTACTGGGGAGGGGCGTTATATACTAAAGTACCCTCTTTTGCACAATAAACACGTACATATTTATTATTTGGCAAAAATGTTACTTTTTGCTAAGAACAGATTTTGAGAAAATCGATTTCAATGGGTTTGCAAGGTGTTGAAGAGGACTTATTAAACCAACAGACTTAAACTTTGGCAAGAGAGTATGTGTACTTAACTGAGGTCTACTAAGATTTTTTTATTTCAAATTGACTTCAATGGAGGTTGAAAAGTTGAAACTTCGTTTTACATGCATTTAATGCTATTGCGTTTGAACTGTCAGTCCTAGAGACTTGAGATTTGATTTTAGAATATTTTTTTTTGTTGCGAAGAAAAAGCTGAAAATTTATTTTCTTTTTCGAAAAGGAATCTTGTTGAAATGCACAGGATATTGTATTCCATTTTTGAAACGCAAGTCCTTACTTTCTTATATAGAGAGGGAAGGTCTATAAGAATACTTTTCAATGAAATCTAGATTTTAAGGTATCCGACTACATTCGGAACCGTGATTTTGCAAAAGCTATTAATGGATAATATTTATGATATTTAGTGTCATTTAGCTAAGAAAATGTATATAAAATTGGTTTAAGAATATTTTATTACAAAAGAATTATTTAAATACAATATTTTTTGACAAAAAAATTAACATAGAATGACCCATTTTTAAAATATTCTCTTTTGGGAGAGAGATGCTTCTAATTATATTATAATAATATTTTGCCTGTATATAGCACAGACCTCTGTACAGAGGCTCGACTAGGAATTTTTGAAATACGTAAATTAGAAGTTGATTTATCCATGTCTTTCAACAACAGAGGGAAAAACTTTAGGAAAAATGACGATAATTATTTCAATGGGTTGTAACTCTGAAAATAATGTGAACTTTTGAAAAAAATAGTTCAGACTCTGTGGAAAAAATTTTTACTTTATGTAAGAAAAATATTATTATTTTAGAAGCATTTTTTAAAAAAGGAGAACATTTTGAAAATCAGGTTATTCTAAAAGTTAATTCTTTGCCAAAATATTGTACTTAAATAATTTTTTTTTGTCAAAATGTCCTCAAAACCATTTTATGCATATATTCTTTATCTAAGTGACACTGAATATCACGGAAATTATCCATTTATACGCTTTTAATATCACGGAACTGAACGTAGTTGGATACCTTAATGCTAAGTGTGGGAGTCATGACTTGTATATTTGTATGTATGTTTCACAGTTTGAGAGAGAACTTGTATGAATTCTTCAAAAACAATTTAACTTAAACTCTAATAAAGTTTCAAATTCCTTTTTTCTTATATTGTTACAGTTCACTTCCTCTTCAAATATACTGAATGTTTTCAACTAAGTTTTCCTGAACTCCGTCTCTTAAAGCATGTCTCAACCATGTGTATTTCATAACTAAAAGCCTCCCAACAAAAACTTAACTTCTTTTCTAAAATAGCATACAGTAAACTTCCCACTTTTCAATTGTGCTGTTTTTTGACACTTTGAATCCCAACATAGTGCTGTGAAGTGTTGGTACCAGCTACTTTGCTGTCTTTCATTTTTACAGACACGCATCGCTAAGGGAATAATAAAAGGGTTGGTGGTGAAGCTTGATGTCGCTGAAGTATACATTTATATCAATCAGTTACCATTAACAGAATCGTAAAATATTTCCTTTCCTTACTCTTCTTTTCCAATCATATAAACGTATGTGTATTTATGTAATTAACTTACTGCCTTTAAAGGGACACATTACTCTGAAAATGATAAAAATATCATTTTTATTACCTCATTTTATTTGTAAAACATTTCAAAATATGTGTATAGAAATTTCAAGTTCTAGCTGCATAGCTCAGCCACTTATTTTTTCAACACTATGTGACGGATCTAAACGCGCTTTCTTCAATATTCGTGCTTGGGAAATCTTTGGGCTATCCATTTGTATTATTCACAGCCAACCCTTCGGAAGAAGATAATCGTGATATTTAAATTAACTTACTATAAATAGGCGAGGTTTTCTAGCTTGTGAGAGAGAAAGAGAGAAGATTTACTCGAGTTAAGTGAGATTGCTACTGAAAGTAAAACGTTAGAATTATAGTGATTTGATTCTTACTAGGAGGAAAAAGTGACGATAGTTCACTAGGATTGATTTGATATTAGATTAAATCGAATGATAGGTTTGATCCTTTAATATGGTAAGGATCAGGTTTGATAGTCTCTTAATCGTTAGCGCTTTCCCGTCGTTGTTCCACTTTCATGGTTAACATTGAGACATTATTTTCCTTTTATTAGTTGAAATTGTGTCTGTTCTTTGTGTGGAAATAAATAGATTAATTGGATCATGTCGAGTTTCTTTCCTTCCCCACACATATAGGTACCAGAGAAAGAGGCGCGAGCCTCTTACAACTATGTCGAAGAAAAACTAGAACACGTGACTTATGCATTTAGTTCTTTCGTTTATTTTACTGACTTTTACTTCGTTTTTCTCGGGTTTTAACTTTTACGATGATCGTAAATTTAAAATGCTAGTTTTTCCCACATAAATTTTTGAGATTTTCCCGGTTTTTGTATAATACGTTTGACGATGTTTGCATAGAAAAATGATTTATGAGAATTGTTATTCTTTTCTTTGTCAAAGTAAAATATAGTTCTTTTTGTACGGTTTTTAGTCTCCAACTCGATAAAAACTGTTAAAATTATCACTCTTATTTCAAATCCCTGCAAATAATTGTGAGGAACCGATCTAAGAATATCAGAAAAATAAATCGTTCAAAAATATTAAGACTTCTAAAAGTAGTTATAAAAATTTTTAAATGATCAAATATTTAAAAAAAATAAAAAACTTAAAATATTTTTTTATTTAAAATGGTGTTTTTCTTCTCTTTTAAGGCTGTTTTCGCCATATGTACAAGAGCGTGACTTTAGCACTGAGCACATTTTTAGAGAAAAAATGCTTCAATTTTTTATAAAAATTTGTGACATTGTAACTCATGCATTTGTTTATAGTATAGTGTTTTTAAAATTTCAGAACATTTCATAAGTAATTAGTTTTCCATTTCACATGTAAAAGGGATAGCTCATTTAGTATTCTAGTGTATAGTATTTTATATTTGACTTTTCACAGTTACTTTTCTTATCTCTCGAAATAATGATCCTACGTCAATCGTACAATCTTGCTAATTAAAGTTGTTTTCCTCAAGTGTCAATTTACTCAACATGTATTTAGTGAACAAATACAAATTCACACTTTCTAATACTATGAAAAACTTTAAAAAATCAAATTTGTAATACTTCTTCCGTCCTATCGTAATATTCGTTTAAGAAATTATATATTTTTACATTATACTTTATAATGGGTTCTATTTGTGATTCTTACACTGCTCTCCACCACCCAAGACCGATCACTTGCGTTTGTTGTGATATTTCATCGTGAATTTTGTTATTTTGAAATAAAATGGAAACAATTTTGAACGACTGGCGTGCCCAAAATATTGTGTTACGTGCTATTGATAGTACGCGTGCCTCTGGTTCACTCACTGGCTTAGGTCAAAGTTAGATATTGATTAGTTAATCATATCAAAGTGTATGTAACAAAGTGAATATTTGAAGAATATCATTTGTTAAACCCTCACTCTTCACCGTGGGAGAATTCGTGACAATGTTTTATTAATATTTGATTTCAATCAAAATTGGCATAATTGAGACTCTTGCCGAATATCATGCTCATTCACAAAACATAAATATTAAATTACTTAATGTAATTTTTATCAAAGTAAAAAAACAAAACCGAGAAATATAGATAGATTATTTTTATATATGAAAAGATTTAATTATAAATAAATAACAAAAGTTTTTATTAATAATTAATAAGTAAGAAAACTGTTACACGTGTGTTTGTTGAAGTCTAGAATAATATGTATATGTAAAATAAAAATTATAATGCAAATATTGTCCTCAAAAAAAATTATTCATAAATAATCCATAAAACTAGCATGTGTTTGTGCAGTTCATGTATCATAATACTTGCTGCAAAAAATCTAATTTATATTCAATGGGTTATTCACTGGGGAATAGTCATGCAAATTTCGTACTTAGAAAGCTTTGCAATTATATTCTACATATTTTCTCTTACTATACATAAAGGCTATTTTGTCCGTTATTTGTTTTTACTTAAATATTCTCTTTGCGGTAAGTGTGCGTATAAAATGTAATGAATTTTTAAAATTTATGTCCCAGAATTTTAGCTAGAAAAATGCAATTTAAAAATTCTTAAATACCAGAACATTAATGCAATCCTAATCTTTAATAAGGAAAAACATTCAATAAAAAGCTAAATGATACATTTATATGAAATTATTAAAATAAATGATTTTTTTTTTTTAAAAAATGTGCAATACATTTTACAGGAAAAACACTTTTTAGATTACCTAAACTACACTTATAATATTTCCTTCCACTCAACAGAATATCTATACTTTAAATCTTCAACTTAAATTTTAATTTAGATTATAAATTAATTTAATTTATATATATATATAATTTAGATTATTATTTAATTAGATTATAAATGGCACACACATGACCTTGTTTGACATGAGCAATCTTTTTGAACAGAAAAATGTAACTTGTGTGTAAAACGTTACCTATTACTGATTTTCTTGAACATTGTGTTGTTATGACGATTGGAATCTTTCTAAACACTTAGCTTCGAAGGAGTGAAGATTGTTGAGATAATACAAACGACATATCAGATCATAAAAAAAATCGATTAATCGAAAAAATTGAAAAATCATATCATTTCAAGAAAAAAAAAAAAATCAAATTTGATTCTATAGTTATACAGCTTAGAACTTTCTTTCAAATGGTTCAACTTAGCAATGGAAATGATAAATCACACACATTATTAAAACAAACTTAATCCTTATTACCAGAAACTGTGTATTTATTTTGAGTCTTTCAGGAAATTTAAGAATTTTTCATTTCAAATAATATTTACTAGGTATATGTTTTGAAGCGTTATATTGAAAGAAAATTTGATTAATTCACTCTTTCTTAAAATGTCGTTTGATTCGTTTTTTACTTGGTTGGTTTTTTATTTCTTATTTATGAGAAATATGTG
The DNA here is from genome assembly GCA_019973935.1 of Trichonephila clavipes. Taxonomy (NCBI): domain Eukaryota; kingdom Metazoa; phylum Arthropoda; class Arachnida; order Araneae; family Nephilidae; genus Trichonephila; species Trichonephila clavipes. The sequence goes on along the minus strand of BMAU01002918.1, from coordinate 72,973 downwards.
TATGAAAAAAATATATATATTACTTTTCTCTCTCTCTCTCTGTGTATAAAGTTTTTCATAAAATGCTGTAATAAATTTAGTTATACATAAAATATATTTAGTAAAAATTGGTCGTAAAATGTTGAATTTAACTGAAGAAGAGCGCCTCGAAAACAATTTGTCTCGGTGGGTTACCCCCTCCCTATTTCCCAGCGCGTTTTCAAAAACTTCGCTTACGTCATATCTAGTGATGATATAGATTTCTTCAGAAATTTTCAGAAGCATCCATATGATTGCGAAGCCACCAAATTTGTGCTTGAAGGGGCACCGAATTGAAGTAAAATGAATTGATGAAAACTTAAAATATATTTTTTTCCTTCTTCTAATAAATTAAAAAAAAGAACTACATACAGTTTTACAGTTTGAGCAATAAATACGAATGGTTCTATAATGTGTACCATGGGAATTTCCCCATCTTTAGGGGTACAGGGAAAAATTCCATTCCCTAGTAGAATTTAAAAATACATTTTTAAATACTTTTCTCAATATTTGATGTATTTATCAAGCATATTGTCCTATTATTTTGAATTGTTAGTATTATTGGGCATATGCAATGAACAAAGCTTGGTTAGGAGAACTGCTTTAAGATAAAATGATAGATAAAAAGTGAGAAAACATGGAAGATTTCCTGGTAAACAATAACCCTTGAACAAATCCTTACATTTTTCTGTTCAGATTATTATAGTAATGTTATTATTTTTAAAAACTAATATGATGTGATTTTTTATTTATACATCATTATTAGTTGTTTATGCAGATAAAACTGTATCCCTGCATTATATATATATATATACACTCTGTCGCAAAAATATATGCACCCAGAAGAAATTGAGCTACATTCACGAAATTTGGTATGCATGTAGTGTATATGAAAATAAACAAATGATTAAAAATTCAGAACAAAATATCGTTTTATTAAGCGGTTACAGCTTGCAAAAGGTTAAAAATCAGTAAGTAGTAAAGCCACCTCTGGCAGCTATACAAGCCGAAATTCGGCGTGACATCGATTCAATTAGATCACTTATGACCCCCTGTGGAAGATCCTGCCATATTCTTTGCATCTGCGCAGTTGATTCTCCTGTATCTCGGGACGGCTGCAGTTGCCTTCCCAGCGCGTCCAGACATGCTCTATTGGCGAAAGATTTGGTGACCTGGCAGGCCATGGTAGGACGTCATATCCTTGAAGACAAAGTTGGGAGAGTCACGCAGTATGTGGACGAGCATTATCCTGTTGATAAATGGCACCTGGGCGACTTGATAGCATGGGTAGCACAATCGGCGTTAAAATATCGTCCACGTATCTGCGAGCTGTCAAAGTGCCTTGAAGGAGCAATAAAGATGATCGTGTGTCCCAAGAAATTCCTCCCCACACTGTCACACCTTGTGAAATTGCTGTATGCCGCTCGGCAATAAATGCCGGATCGGACCGCTGGCCGGTGCGCCTCCAGACACGTGTGCGGTGGTCATCAGCACTGAGACTGAATCGGGATTCATCACTGAAGATGACACGTCTCCAGTCTGTCACACTCCAAGTTGCCCGAGGTCGGCAAAAATCCAGTCGACACTGCCTATGATGTGGGGTCAGTGGTAAGCGTCTTAGCGGACGTCGGCTCCTCAAGCCAACTTCGGTCAGTCGTCTCCTTATGGTTTCTCTTGATGGCACTGGATGGCTGGAAGGAGGTAAGTGGCGTTGAATCGATGCTAGCGACGTTGTTGGTGCCGAAGTGGCCACTCTTCTGATTGCACGATCCTTGCGATCATTTGTGTTCCTGGGACGTCCTGACCCTCCGCGACGGTACACTCTACCTTCTGTGATCCACTGTTGCCAACACCGAGCAACTACCATATCGTCTGACCGAGGTGGCGGCCGATACGTCTATTCGACCAACCTGCTTCCCTGAGGCCTATTATACGGCCCCTATCAAAGTCCGTCAGCTGCTCGTACTGCCGCCGGTTACGTCTTAGAGGCATCTAAGTCTCAATATCGTCTATCAAAGTCATCAGATTCGTTTGGATAGCCGTACGGCGCTCGTACTCATGCTTTTTTAAACTCTCCCAGTTGCGCAACTAATATGCGCATAGCACACTTAGCCTTGTCTCATTGGCTTCGAAATTTTAATCATTTGCATATCTCTTACCAGACTACATTCTTGCCGAGTTTCGTGATTGTAGCTTGATTTCTTCTGGGTGCATATATTTTTGCGACAGAGTGTATATATATATATATATATATATATATATATATATATATATATATATATATATATGTATATATATATATATATAATTATATGGGTTAGACATCTACATAAGTTTATTTAATTGAAAAAATGTAAGATATTGGTTTTAAAATAGGAATGATGAATGTATTTTTACAAATTTTAATCTATTATTATCAATAACAGAGTTATAATTAAAAAAACATTTGTGTATAACCCTGATTAATAATTTACAATTTACAACATAAAATAGCCTAGTTTTGAAATTTATATAATTACCAGTATAATTAAATAATATTTCATTTAAAAGGTCAGCATATTTAGAAATACTTAATTTTGTTAAAATAATTGTACCCAGATAACTGCAACATAAGTATATTCTTAAATGTTTAATATTAATAAAATAGTATAAAGTAAATGTTTTGTAATTTCAATTAATATATAGAATCAGATAAATTTTTTTCTACATGTCCAGATATATTTTTGAAATTTATCTATCTTTAATGATGATTAAACAGTGTTGCTTTGCATAAAAATAATAATATACTTGTATAATATTTACATTTTTATTATTCAACATAATATGTTTTATAATACAGCTTATTTGTTTAGGTAACATATAAATATATTTTTTTTTAAGCAAAGGTTTTTAACTATAAGTAGTATGAAGTAGATGTTAAGATATGTGTTAATATCGGAGAAACACAACGAATTATCAAATTAAAATAGTTAACAAACTTCTGCATGTTGTGTTACTATATTTTGCACTAACACTTGAAGACGAATGTTATTGATTGAGTTTCGTAGCAGAACACTCAAGTTTGCTAGCCTGTCATGAATTTGAATCTGGATTTCATCATGTTGCTGTATACTCACATAATTAACATCCAACTATTCACTTATAAATAATATATACTACAAACGGAAATGCTTTCTTGTTAAAGAAGTTGTAACGGGGAGTTTCGTAAAGTAACATCATAAACCTTTATCAAAGATGTATCCTTATCCTGGGAGTAATAGGAAACATGAATAAAGTGCACATATATGTAATATATTTTACTATATATGTATATTGTTACGAACTTTATGCAATTATTGTTTAACTCACTCATAATAGTATAAACATTTATATCTGGATGTTTAATACGTTAATTTTGCTTTCTATTGTATTTAATTTTGATAAGGATTGCAATATTTGCAATCAACGCCATCTTTCACAATATAATGACGTTTCAATGGAAACTTTGCGAATTATTTGAAATATAACCAAGGCATCATTTTGATGACTCATTTTAGTGACTTGGCGACGATGTGGATGCTTCATGAAATTACTGGAGAAAACTTATAACATCACGATCTTTGAAATAAACGGGTTTTTTCGAGGTAGAGCTGGAAGGTAGAAGCACAGAGTATAAATAATGGTCACTCGTTGAAACTGGCTCTGTTTTACTTCGGCACTTGGAGAGTTAATTAGTGAATGGTTGCTTGTGGATAAATTTTAGTTTTACCTGCCTGTATTTTTAGATACTCATAGTTATGTCTAAGTACTCTACAGAAGGTCGTTCGTACATTATGGAAATGATTTCAATAATTATTTTTCTATAAACACCGTATTATTTTGTAGAAATTTGGCTCCATCATAGCCATGAATCTTGACAATACCTCTAGCTCGAATTTTCGTGAAATTAAACTTTTCTGAGTACTGTCATACAAATTTTACTCCATTCCTCTTAAACCTTTTCCCAAAGTCCGTTCAGTGCTCTTGGATGTCGTTTTTCTAGGGCTCTTTAAATAAACCGAAAGCACAAAAGTCCATTGAAGAAGCGTAAGATAACTTTGCACGTATTTCATCCAATTGGATACACTTTATTCCTGTTTCTGACTCCTTCTTTACAACACTGTTTCTCAAACTGCGGGGTGCGTGAAAACTCTATGAACGGCGCACGAGTCTGTTGAAAAGTCGAAAACAAAAGACTATTTAAAAAGTTATTAATTGACTTAAGGTAAACAAAATACTTTCAAATATAATAAAATGCAAAATAGACTTTTACATTGATGTAATACACTTATAAATGTATCAGTACTATACAATGTATTTTATAATTAATTTAACAATACTAAGTTAAAAACAAGTTTGATGATTATCAGTGACCCCATGGGCTCGTATTAAATCTTATCTTTATCATTTGTACGGTTTATAGCTAATTCCTTAACTGCCGATTAAAAGTTATATGATTCGCTTCCCAATGCTACCATTTTTTCCACGTAGAATAAATAATCCAATCCTCGGAATTAAGAGAATCCTTCGCAAGCACTGTCATTGATCTTTCGTTGCATTCCAAAGGTTTCGGAATAAATGTATGCATAGCAGTGCACAGAAAAGATCGTACTTCGGAAAGACGCATAAATACGCCCAGGAAATAAATGTTTTGGTTGAGAGAGACGCTTATATACGTCGGTGGCATGTAAGAGGTTAAAGTCGTATTGTAGCTTTAGTGTCAAAGTATAGTATTATTGATTCAAATCATGTTATTGCATGGTGGGGGGTGCGATGAAAATGATGCTTGAATATTGTGTCGCGAATATTGAAAGTTTGAGAAGCACCGCTTTACTAAATAAGTGGATGTTGACTTAGATTTGTGAATAGAGGCTTTGTTTATATGAAGCTCAACTTTTTATTAAAGTACTTTCCATATAAAGTAGGAATTTCTTATTTCAAAAATGATTCTAAAATATTCTGCCTATAGTAGAGTAAATTAATTTTGTCTTCACATGAGACATTTTTTTTAAATTCCCTTTGTTAGAATATCTAGCAACTATCACAAATATTTTCGAGAACTTCACTGTACATTGACTAAGCCTTTACATATGGTAATTTCCATCAATTGAGCAATAGAATATTGATCTTCTTTTACTACATTCACTTAAAAATGTTCATACCTCATCGAGTGTTACCACAATTTTCAGGTTTCGGCAGCTAGATGTTTTTTACATAATTTTATACAATTTGCTTTTCTTTCCAGCAATATGTTTACAAAGATAATTTTAATTACTTTACCGGAAGATATTCTTAGTTTTGGATACAATGAATCTTTCAGTCAGCGGATTTTCTTTTAGGATCAAATGCTTCACTTTCTTGATAGTTGCCTGCGTTTCAACAGTCTTAGGATTAAGTTTCTTGGTCATGTTTTCATTTTTATTTCCGCTTATGGACGCTTTTTTCCCTTTCAGATTTAATATATTATAAATACCTTTTTTACTGAAATGTAACAACCGGTAATTTTTACCCTGCTATTTAATATCTCGATGCGAACATTTTCCACGGAAAGCGTAATTACTTAAACTTAGAGGCATGTATCATTTTTGGGAGAACATTTTAAAAAATAAATCTTACATTTTACATTCCATTCGAAAAAGAAATCCTTAGCAGATAATTATTCTGAAGTTGCTAAATTCTTACCCCAAAATTAAAAAGAAAATGAAATACAAAATCGTTTCCATAAAGTGCGATCGACCTTCTGTAGAAGAAGCAAAACTATGGAATTTATTGTGCGAATTTTACTGTTGTGTTCTGTATTTTAAGTGTTGTTTTCTACAATAAACTTCATCGCTTTTAGAGAGGTCCGGCGCATGAAAGTTTTAAAAATTATCGATTTTCACTTTTTTTACACTTTTTAAAATTTCAAGCATTTCTGCTTAAAATGATATATGATGTGAGGAAATACGATAATTAAAAGTAATTTTATTTTTTTAAATAAAGCTACTCTTGGACGCGCATCAAATGAGGCTCTGCTAGGGGCACCTGTGTTTTTCCCTGTATAATTTTATGATGATCGCGGACTCATGTAATGTTCAAGAGGAAAAGTTTGACTGAATTGGGCTTATCCAAAGTGTATGGGCACACGTCTTTTGTATCTTAAAAGCGAAACCGGAAGAAAAAAAAAAATAAGTGATAGAAAACGCCTAAGTGGTCGTAACAGATTCGCGGATATTGTACTATAAAAAATTCAAAGATATTATAGTATGGATATTATAAATATTTGTTTGGGCTGTTTATTTTCATTTTCTGTCTTCAAACGAGGACCCTCAACAAGAACTGTGTCTCGTGGGTATAAATGCCTAGTGCAAGTTTCAAAAGACAGCAGCTGAATGTAACACAATGCACTATGATCATAAAATCCTTCATACGTTCTATATACGATAATGAATTAAATAAAGCCATTTTTAGAGATCTAGGTGATCCAATGTTATTAAGAAAATGTTTACATAGAAAGACTCAAAACCCAAATGCGTCATTTAGTAGCACCATGTGGTCAGTGATTCCAAAATCTACATTTAAGGAATTAAACTTTAAAATTAGAGATAAATATAGCTATTTTAAAGTTCAATATGAATCATGTAGCAAATTAAGGATCTTAAAACTTTGTGATGCTGAACCAAGTTATAACTGTGTGCCATGTTTCACAAAACTAGATGCACGTAGGATACGTGTAGCCCTACGAAACCATTTTAAGATCCACAAAAAAGGGGAAAATTGTTAAAAATAATGAAAAATAAAGAAAACTAGAAGAGTATTTTGTATGAGCGGAGAGTAAAAAAAATGTTTCATATGCTTCTGAAAAGTACTAAAAAAGTAAACGATCAAAAATTACAAATTTTTACTTTAAAGTCGATTTTCTGAAAATGCAATATTTTTCCCACTTGATGTATCTTTTTCTCAAAAACTACTCATAATATATACCTCAAATTTTCAGTGAGCAGACTTTTAATATGTTTAAACATTTAATTTAATTTGGAGGGAATTAGATATGTCTAGGAAACCTTTTTAGACATGACTTTTTAAACTAAATTTTAGGGGAAAAAATTGGACAAATGTTAAAAAATTCATAATTATTTTAATTTTTAACAAAAAAGACAAAACCTTCTTTTAAAGTATCACCGATAGTGCACATAACCTAATGTAAAAATTTATCCATGAGGGTTAGTGGTTTCTGAAGAAAATGTACATAAACTTACGAAATTTAACATGGACTCCTATGGATATGCTGCCCCCTACCCTCTAGTTCTTTGGACTAATAGCATAGAATTCATAAGCCCTATCTATGCTACAATAATTACTCCTATGTAAAAATAATCTGTCTACAGTCTGATAAAATTACCCGGGTGAAATGATATTGAAAATATTTGTGTAAATTTCAGTACAAATAAGTGTACTGAAAATAAAAATGGCGAGCAAATAATTTATGTTTTACAGGGCAATTATATTCTCTCAAAGAGGAGTTTTCAAGCATTATCTCTGTATTAAATTACTTATATCGCACTGCCTAATGAATTGAAGCATTAAAATTATTCTTTACTAACATCATTCGGAATTAATTCTAAGTAAACCGATTATATCTTTGGTTTTATGTGTTAACTAGTAATTCTCTTTACCCGTTAACCGGTCAATTGTTTTTTTACCTAAAATGTTTTCGAAAATGCATCTTTTTTATTTTATGTACTTAGATACCAAACATTGTAGTGTGTAGTACATTTATCTCGACAAGGTTCGGAGATAAATTTTTCAAAAATTGATTTACTGAATAATTTTATTGTTTTAAATAACATAAATAGACTTAAAAGTCATAACTATTAAATAACTAACATGAATTGCCCTTTTTTTTTTAAAAAAAAAATATTTTTAGGAAAATTAAGCAAATTTTTTTAAGTTAAAAAAACGTGATAAATAAAAATATATTGCACATTATGCAATTTTAACGTGATTGATATACTTCTTGATCCCTCTGAAGTGTCACAAACCGCGGGATAAAAAATATTTTAAGAAACAAATATTTTATTAGCATTTAAAAATGATGGTAATGATTTTCGTCAAAATTACTGCATGTTCTAAGCTAAAAATTGCTGTAAAATGTGATTCAATGTAGCTGTCTCAAAATATGTGGTTTGTTACGCTCTGAAAGGCGCGTATAGCATATGTGTTATAAATTCCATTGTATTTGATTGGATTATTTAGAAGATATCTCGTTTTTCGTTCACAAATTATCATGAAAAGTTCGTTCTTCAAAAAACGAATTAAAAATTTATTAGTTAGGTAATGTAAATGATATAAAAAGAACTTAAAAAACTCTAGTTTTATGGATTATTCCTTCTTCATCAATAATTAATTTCTTTTTTCCCTAATGACCCAAACAACACCAAACATCAAACACCTAAAAGCACTTTTTCAACCTATAGTCGGATACCTTATAGAATAAAAAAATGAATTATTTAATTTTAATTTTAAATTTTAAAGTCCTTACCTCATATTTTATTTTACAGGTGTATGGAACACAAAAACTCTTTAACGTTTACTTTTTGTAAGTACGCTCTGCTCGACAAGAAGCATTTTTCGTATGTCTTAGAAAAAAAATTATCTTAATACTTTCACAAATGGTGGTGGACATAGCGTGCAAAGATAATTATGTTTGTGTGTTCTCCCTGAAGAATGATTCAAATAATCAGCAGACAATTCTGAATCTGAATCCGAATTTATTCCATACTTTCACAAAAATACATAAAAAAATCGTTGTTTGCGTTTTCCTTAATTTCAAAATCGCCGGTATGAGTGCAAAAGCTCTGCCTACAGTAGAATACAAACCTTAAGGTTTCCGACTACGTTCAGAACCACGAATTTGTAAAAGCGTATAAATAGATAATATTTATGATATTTAATGTCACTTAGATTAGAAAACGTATGTAAAATTATTTTAAGAATAATATTGCAATAGAAAATTACTTAAGTAAAATATTTTGACAAAAAATTAACATAGAATGACCCATTTTCAAAACATTCTCTTTTTGTGAAAAATGCTTCTATTACAATAATGTTTTGCCTGTATTTAGCTCAGATATCTGTACAGAGGCTGAAATAGAATTTTTGAAACACATAATTTAGAAGTGGATTTATCAATATTTTACTACAACAGAGGGAGACATTTTAAGATAAAAATGCCGATAATTATTTTAATTGGTAATAACTCTGAAAAAAATTTGAATTTTTCAAATATCCTAGCTAAGACTCTCTGGAGAAGTCTTTACTTTATTTGAGCAAAATATTATTACTATAGAAGCATTTTTATAAAAGGAGAACGTTTTGAAAAAAGGTTACTCTAAGTTCATTTTTTGCCAAAATATTGTATTTAAATCCTTCTCTTTTTTTTTCATAATATCCTTAAACAATTTTATTCATGTATTCTAATCTAAATGACAGCAAATATCATGAAAATTATCCATTTATGTGCTTTTTAAAAAATCTCGGTTTTGAAGGTAGTCGGATACCTTAAGGATCTAAATTCGTGCCTTCATCAAAAATAAATGCAAGTCTTCACCTCAAAGAAAATGTCATAAGAAAAGCATTTCTTTAGCAGAGTCAAACTGCATCCCCTTTTCAAAACACTAAATCTTAATAATATTACCGTAAGAATTAAAAATAAACGCAAATCAAAATGAGGAAGAAAAATATATGTGCAAGTACAGCTTACGAGGAAAACGATTGCGGCCAATTTTTAGTTGCCCGTACAATGTGTGTACGAGCAAACCAGTCAAGGGATTAATGATGAAGAAATGTTCATAATGATTTAATAAGAGTTTTCAAATATGCCAATGTGTTTCTCATCTGTTGTTGTGATTACCTGTCTGATCGAGTCAGATTGAGGTTCGCGAAATTCATGTCAGCTAAGAGCTAGAATTTTTACGTCTGTCGTTATCCTTAGCTTTGATCACCATGTAGATGACAGTACGATTTTTCTCAGTTCCACCCCAATTTAGAGGGAGAACACCCTGGGGGTGGCCAAGGGCCTCGCACTTCTCTTCTCCTTCCACGAACAACACGAGAGGACTTGTGGCTCGACGGCTATTTAGAGTACCCCATGCCGCAAAGGCACTATACAATAACAAATATCCATGTCTCCTCCAAGATTCGAACCCAATCCCTACGACACCTTAGTCAGAGTCACTAAACACTGTATCGGATGGGTGGCCCTTATATTTTAATTCATAAGAATATTATCTGTATGCAATGTGTCATCTCGATCATAAAGGCAATATATATAAACACACGCAGAGATACATTAAATTGCCTATGCTAAATATGAATAAATTTTTTTGGGAGATAGAGTCGGGTTTCCCGACATGCATCTTGCGGGCTCTTTTCGGTTACTAGGATGTGGTTTGTATGCCACTCTGTCACCATTAAGGCATCTGACTATGTTCGGAACCGTGATTTTAAAAAAGCGCATAAGATATTTTTCATGATATTTAGTGTCACTTATATTAGAATGCATGTATAAAATGGTTTTAAGAACATTTTGACAATAAAAATCATTTAAATACATTATTTCGGCAAAAAATTAACTTAGAATAACCTTTTTCAAAATGTTCTCCTTTTATAAAAAATGCTTCTAAAATAATTTTATTTTGCTTATATAAAGTAAACACTTCTCCAGAGAGTCTGAACTAGGATTTTTGGAAAGTTCACATTATTTTCAGAGTCACCACCCATTGAAATAATTATCGGCGTTTTTTCATAAAATTGCTCCCCTCTGTTGTCGTAAAATATGGATAAACCCACTTCTGAGTTATATATCTCAAAAATTCTAAGTCAGTCTCTGTAGATAGGTCTGAAAAATATGCAGGCAAAATATTATTATAACAGAAGCATTTTTCCCAAAAGGAGAATATTTTGAAAATGGGTCATTCTATGTTCATTTTTTGTCAGAATATTGTAATTAAATAATTTTCTATTGTGTAATACTATTCTTAAAACAATTTTATATACATATTCTAATCTAAGTGACATTAAATATAATAAATATTATCCATTTATACGCTTTTGCAAAATCACGGTTCGAACGTAGTCGGATAACTTAAGCGCTTGTCCAATAACACCCTGTTCTGTATTTTATAAAGTTTGATTTCATTTGTGGATGTGAAGGGACGCACAATTCAATCTCCATTCAGCTTTCCATCATTGATTATGCATTACCAACGACACACCATTTGACTTATCATTACCTGTTTTATTGTACACTTTTGTAGGCGTTAATGACAGGCACACTAGTCCAGTGATACGCAGCCTTTGTCCCACCAAGCCCTTTTGAAAGGCCCGATCACGACCGTTTACTCTTGATAAATTCTTTTATATAAGACAATGTATCAAAATTTGGGTGGAAATTCTTTGACACACAAGAATTCAAATATATCAATGTCGTACCGCTGCGATTCGATATTCTTTTTCTATTTGTAACTGCTACGGTTAGTGAGAACAGACAACGTGGAGTAGCGACAATTTTATGGGTGGAACTAGTTTTGTGAACAATCTTTAGTACCTTGGATGCGAAATATAATCAAATGATTTGAAGATCAGTACTTGTGTCAGAATCCCCTGGATTCCACCTTGTACACCAAGATTGATTTGAGGCAAAATACGACCAGAAGACATTTTTACAATAAGAAATTGAATTTATTCACTTGCAACAATTATCAACCTTCTAATTACAAATATTAATATATATGTTTACGTCAATGGGATTGAACTTTACTATTAAATTAAATCACGAAATATGATACTTATCAAATATTAAACTTAATATCGAACGGAACTACCTGAATAAGAGGACCGAGAGATACACGCAATTTGAATCACTACCATTCATTAACTTTACACTAACTTTATTATATATTTACTGTTATGATCCTATAATCTAAATTTAAATATCACCTGACTTTTAATTCGTTACTCTCCAGTTGGATCAATTCTTCCAGTTGTAGATCGCTTCTAATAATCAGCAAGACGCTAATCACACAATCAAGTTGAATCTTCTTAAAACTTCGTTAACCAATCTCTTGGTTCAATAGCCTAACTTCTCTGCTAACTTAAAACACTCTCCTTAAATACTTTACCTAGTTTGCATATCCCGGTTTCTTCTTTTATAGAGCTGGTTGGAAATATACGCGAATTTATAATCCCCAAAGACGCCTAAGTGTATTAGTGATAAAAAAGTGCCGTACAGATTCCTCACACTTGTTTCATTTGTCACGAAAGTGCTGTATTTTAAAAAAAAATACCAATAAACATGAATTATTTAATGATGTATTCCTCTTTCAAGAGGTGATAAATGGGCTTTTATTGAATATTCTATGCAATAGCAACAGAGTGTTTCGTTAGTGTTAATGCCACCTTAATAATATCCTCAGACGTTTGTTATATTATTGGTAATCATATGGAACCATTTACTGATGCAAAAATTGTGAGGGCGTGTTTCTTAAATTCTTGTAATTAAGTGTTAGTGACAAAAATAAAAAAAAATATATGTATACAAATAATTAAAAAAAAATCAAAACAAGGGTTAAAATATTTTAATCGATTTTCCATATTCTGAATTTCCAATGTTATCTCTACCCCCTTAAACCTAATGTTGCGGTCCGCGTGAAATGGCTGACATACGTATGCGACCCAACATTAAAAAAAGATTGAGTACCACTGCACTAGTCCAACATGCAAATTTGTACAGGAAAACAGAATACAATTCCATTGATGAGCACTTTTTCAACATACAACTGTCTGACAAAGTGATTTGTACTTGAATAACCTCTAGCCGCCGGTCTAGTGTTGCTCTCTTTTCTTTCGACACTCTGCGCATGCGTCATTACTCCAACACTGACGTTCTTTCCGTCGTTGGTTTCTTATGTTTGTTATTATTTTCAACCTTGAACCATCCTCTCTTTCAAAAAAATCGGCGAAAATTTATCTTACAAGAATGAAAAAGTATAAAAGACAAAGGGAATAAAGTGTAGCTTCAATAATTCTTAATTTTTGCATGTTTTCCTTATCACTCTGTAAAAAATCTTACTTTTTGATTTTACCATCAAACGAACGAATGTAAAATCTTCTACGTGGGTGTCTATTCGAGTGTCCTTAAAAAACATTCTAATATTATTATCTCATTAAAAAATGATATTTTTTTAATTAATTTAATATAATGCTAAGCTTACATTGTTTACCCAATTTCTGATCTTGTCATTTTATTAAGAATTAAAATATCTAAAAAGATATTTTTTATTTATTTACCGCCTGAATATTTTTACATTTAAACATGAAGATAATTATCTTCGTTCTGAAAGGTAAACATATTTCCAAGATATTTTTCTTAATAAAAGCTAATTTAACTAATTTAATTTCATAATTTGTTTTAGAAGTATTCTTACAAAAATCTGATAAGTGAAATAGAGTTTCCATAAATTTTAATTCTTCATTCACTGATGCGTAACTTAATGTGTTTGATGGAATGAAAAATTTAATATATATTATGGAATGTAAATATTTGATAATGGATTTTTTCCCCTAAACTGTTACTAAATTTTCATTTAAGACATAAATATTTATTTTAATGAGTTAAAATGGTAAAAGTATTATATCTGCTTAAGTGAGTTGGAAAATAAAAGTAGTATAATCTAGAAATAAAAAAGGGTGTAGTAAGGTTTAACAACCATACTTGACACTTTTTTAGTTAAAAGGTATCCGACTACGTTTGGAACCATGATTTTCAAAAGCGCATAAATGGATAATTTTCATGATATTTAGTGTCACTTAGATTAGAAGACAAGTATAAAATTGTTTTAAGGGCATTTTGACAAAAACATTTATTTAAATACAATATTTCGGCAAAAAATATCTTAGAATAACCTTTTTTAAAATGTTCTCCTTTTGTGAAAAAAAGTTTCTATTAGAATTATATTTTTGCTTGTATATAGCTCACACCTTTCTACAGAGGCTCAACTAGAATTTTTGAAATATATAACTTCGAAATGGATTTATTCATATTTTACGACAACAGAGGGAGCAATTTAAAGAAAAAAAAACGCGAATAATGATTTCAATGGGTGGTAACTCTGAAAATAATGTGAATTTTTCAAAAATTCTAGTTGAGCCTTTGTAGAGAGGCCTGAGATATATACAGGCAAAATATTATTATAATAGAAGTATTTTTCACAAAAGGAGAACATTTGGAAAAAAAAAGATTATTCTAAGTTAATTTTTTAAAAAATATTGAATTTAAATAAAATTTCTTTTGTCAAACACACACTGTCCTTAAAACAATTTTATGTATATATTCTAATCTGAGTGACACTAAATATCATGAAAATTTTCCATTTATGCGCTTTTTGAAACTTACGGTTCCGAACGTAGTCGGATACCTTAAATACATTAATTTAAAATGTAAGAAAAAATTATGTATTCAGATTATTTTCTTTCACTTTTTCCTCGTTTTCAAATACAAAAGGTTTTCAAGTAAATGTAAGAATTATTTCTTAATGTTTCAGTGTTTGTGCTATCATTTCTGATGACATATGATCGAAAGTGTCCAATTGCGGTCCATGAACTTCGTCGTGGGGGGGCTAGTCCAGGGGTCGGCAATTTATGACACGCGTGCCACATTTGGCAAGCGGCTCGATTTTCATCGACACTACAGTATTATACAAAATCGTCAATTTTCGAGTGGATATAAGTAAATATTTGACAAAACTCGTCGTAATTATGGACATTTACGGAATTACGAAAAAAATCTGAAAGAAAACTCTAAAAATAAATCTAAGGGCTTGTAAATTATTGAATGTCATTGCTAGAGAGATTTAACTGTTTCAAAAGAAAATGTGTATGCACTCTGCTTTCCGCTTTTAGTTCTACATTATGTGAACAAATCTTTTCTCATTTGAGAAGCATTTTGAGTCCAGTCCACACAGAAGCTGTTCAACAACTGAATTTTCGGAATCGTGTCAAATTGAATATCACATATTTTACCTTTGATTTTACGATATGTAGAGTGATGCAACTTTAGGTTCGCATTAAAACATTTATTTATTTTTTGAAACAATTTTGTAGCGGAATAATTGTATTTGTGATGCTGTTTATTTCTCTTTTAATAAATATGTTTGAAAACTACAGTATATATGTACATTTATTTATTTATGCTGTCGGAATAGTATATAGTCGCGCGCGTGCGCGTAATCGTATGATGTCGGAATAGTATGTAGTTGGAGTAGCATGTAGTTGTAGTAGTATGTTGTCAGAAATTGTATTAAGTCGTAATAGTTTGTTGTCGGATGAGCGAGTGAGTGAATATTAAAGTCGCACTGTTCAGTTATACGAGGATTTTTGACAGCGGTCCACGAAATTTTGAACCATGATCAAGGGACGTGGACAACACCTGAGCTGGCACCCCAACCCCCTCTCCTAACTACCATACCACACCAACGGAGGACGTTTCAGCTCTCGACAGATTTAGCGTGCATCGTTGCCCTACGTGGCTGGACTTTAGTGGTACTGGGCTCGAACTCGTGACAAAGCCAGCCCCAATCCGATACCTATACCACTCGGCTATCACGGCCAAAGCATGTTTCCGGAAAAGTAACTGTCTATTTATTTATTAATAAATGATTTCAAGTGAAGCAAAATTAATATGTTATAAAACTGTAAATCTATATTATTGACCTTTATTCTCCAATTCTACATGCATTATCACAGGAATCGAATTACTTTTAATATGTCCTACAGGTGACACGTTGAATGAAATTGGTATATTTGTTTGGCACGCTACAGTTAAAGGTTGTTGACCCCTGGGCTAGCCTTTTCACATCTGTAGTTACCTGCTGCCCTCAGTACCATACAGATGACAGTTGATTTAGCTCAGTTCATCACCAATTTTGATGCAAAACATTCTGGGGCTGTTCAGGGTTCCCTCACCTCTCTTTCTCTTGCACCAGCCTCTCGAAAGGACTTGCTGTGTTCTATGAATATTCACAGAGGCTCATACCACAAGGTGCTACTCATTTATAAACATCCATGCCTTCTCCTCGATTCGAGTCCTGCCTCTATGGCACAGCCGTCAACATCGCTAACCGCCATACTGGATGAGTGGTATTTGGGTTAAATAATAATAATTTATTTTTAAAATTCTCCTGGTAAATAAGGCAAATGTATTTTTTTCCTTTTTTATTTCAAGAATAGGGTGTCTATGTGTCATAGGAAGAAACTGCATGTGTTGGATGAAAATAAGCCTCGAACATTCCTTACAACATGTGGGGTGTATTACCCTTTTGAAAGATAGGTCCCGAGACGCCATGGAGGAAGGGAACGACTTCGGGCTCTAGCACTTCAAGGACATACCTGTTGCTATTCAGACTACTCTCCATTCATAGCAGCTGAGATAGTCCATGATACGATATCACACCCAAGAACATATATCTAAGTATTCGGTCACTTTGACGCTCGATATTGCGTTATTGAAGGCAGCATTCATCAGCATAGCGTCTAATACAAGTGCGGTCATCATGATTCCACAAATTAAAGCAAGTTCGTCAGAAACGACACCATGTTAGGGATGGCGATCTGAGATCGATTAATCGAAAAATCAATTTCTCGGGCCAAAATTCGATTTTTAAATCGATATATATAACCCTGAATCGATATTTCATCCTAGAAAATCTACATTCGATTTTTTCTGTTTTGGTAAAAACCATAAAAGGATTTAAAGCATATTTGGTAAAAACGAAGAATTGTTGTGAAGGTGGAGATAGAGGTCGTGTCGCCATCTATCTTCCCTTCGGGAACTTCGCCGAGCTAAATCGTACTGTCACCTGTATGGTGCTCAAGGCCAACGACAGGCATACATCTTGCCCATGCCACGACGGAACGACGGATTTCGTGGGCCTCGATCTGACTACGTCAGACAGGTGTCATTAGAAAACAACAGACAAACAACAACGAAGAATTCAAACACTATGTATCGCAAGCAGTTGTACACCTAAAGTATGATCCTATACTTTAATGGCAAGAACAAAAAAATTCTATTTATCATCACGTTCATTTAACAGCCATGATGTTGAAGAGTATCGTAGGGTCATAATTTCCTTGCGAACGTTCTTTTCGATTGCCGGCAACATCGCAAGTGATGAGCGGAACAGCTTGGATTCCAATAGACTTCACAGACTTTTTTAAAAAGCTTAGATATTAAACATTGCTAACTGTAAGCTATATTATCTATTTTCTAAACCTTTTTTATATAACAAATACATTTAGAAAATAAATGTCATATTATATACCTGATATTTTGATATGTTAATAAAAATAATTGTAATTATTGAATACCCTGAACTAAAAAAATTCGCTGATTTTACCGATACGAGATCGTTTACTATGGTACCTTTCTTGTTTTTCATAAAATGGATTTATAGTTATATTGTAAATATAGCCTTGAAAAAAATTGATTTTTTAGAAATCGATCTTTTAGACCTCAATTTTTTTGTGAATCGATTCACCGGGTTACGATTCGAATCGATTTAAAAATCGATCTTTTTCTTAAAGAATCACCAACCCTGCAACTTGTTGCCTATCAGACCGAGAACTCTGTATTCGTGAGGTTTTGGCTGACGCGGCTGTCGATGACTTACCTTGGGGGATCTAGTGTAAATGAATCCTTGCACGCAGTTCACGGTACAGCAGACATCGACGAATGGACAAAGACGACATTAATACACAGGTACACTGCTGGACAATTGCTAAGGACGGATCACAAATTTCTATGTAGCATAACATTAAGCGAGGCATGAGGCCTAGTAGGATAAAATATAGTTGCCACACTGTTCAGACATTAGAAGAAAGAATATTTATTCTTCTGGAAAGTACAAAAGCTGTGAAACATCTGAAAGAAAAAAATTTTCATATGATTTGCGTACGGAGAAAGGGAACAATGCATCTAAAAGTCAGCAGGAACCTTAAAGAAAGGTATCAGTACGGGATATGTCAACCGTGGAGTGTGATGCAACATTCCACACGTCATATCATACTTTGCACAACATTATCCAGCAGCTGTTGAGGCAATATATCCCATTCCTCTGTGAGTGCACCGATGAGGGTGTTCTTGTTTGTCGGGTGATAGTTTCGACCAGCAACTTGCCTCCCCAAAGCATCCCACACATTTTCAATGGGGTTTAGATCTGGAGAACGCGCTGGCCATACGAGACATTGAATACCCTCGCTGTCTAGACAATCCTGAACAGCGAGTGTTCGATGACATGTTGCGTTGTCGTCCATAAAAACAAATTCATCACCGACAGCACCACGGAAAAAGACGAACATGAGGAAGTAGAACTTCATCAATGTATCGTTGGCCCGTCATAGTCCCATTCGCAACCACATGTAGGCGCGTGCGGCCATTGATCATGATGCCGGCCCACACCATGACACTGCATGTCGGATATCGGTCCTTTTCCTGGATATTTTCTGGACGATAAGCAGTACCACTCTCGCGCCAGATCAGTTGGCGTCTACAATCCGATGACAGACTGAACCTACTCTCATCTGAAAATAGTACGCATGCCCAGTCCTGTTCAGTCCAATTGTGATGCTAACGACACCATTGCAAACGGGCAGTACGGTTGTGACGAATCTATACGGAACTTTATCACTAACCTTCTGAACCGACCTTTTTAGGGAAATTTAATTCCCTACCTATTTCCAATCAACTCCAAAAAGCGGACAGGATTCCTTATTATGCAGATTAGATTCAGTATTTAAGTCAAACGAAATAGTAAAGTTAGAACAGTAGGAGATAGACATTGTGACATAGAGTTATAGTAATTTTGAATTGGAATATTGTTGATAATTTAATCTCAAGAAGGATTGAGACTACGAGTGGTAAATATAAAATTATATTTAAAGTCTCATTAAAGTTTTAAGAGTGAGATTAAAGTTAAATGTTCATTAAGAACATTATTGAATATAATTCTGGGATCTCTTATCGTGGTAATTTCTGCGTGATCGTTATTTAATGAATTGATTAATTAGATTATTAATTAATTGAGTTAATTTGAAGATTATTATAATTAAAACCTCATAATATTATTATTCGGATTTGTTAATAAGTCTTTGATTTTAATTGAGAAAGTTATTCAAATAAAGAAAGTTATTTATAAAAATGGCTACTGGTTCATTTACGTCTCCTAATTATCCTAGTTCTCAAAGTGAGGTCCTTAGGGATCATTACACGGTGCTGTCTGGTCAATGGGACACACACAACAGGTCTCCGTGCGTATAGCCCTCCTCCCCTGAAACGTCTGGCAACAGTTTTTCGGGAGATCTGCTTTCCTGAGGCAGCAAGAAACTGATTTGCCACCTGCTGAGCTGTGGTGCGCCTGTTTCTTTTTGCTGATATATAGGACGATATATCTGTCTTCTGCAGGTGTCGTACTTCTAACACGACCTCCCCGTGACGTCTACTACACATTCCAGTAGTTTTAAATGACTTCCACAGCCATAAAACAAGGCTGTGAGCGATGTTGAACTCCTGGCAACATCTGTTATTTTTCGCCCTTCTTCGATCTTTCGAATAATTCGGCCACGCATAAAATCATCTATGTGATGTCGGGAAGACATGCCAAAAAATTTTAAGTTTGTCTATTAAATCTTTCCTGTAAAACTTTGACTTGAAACAACAACTGTCCACACGCGTCAAAACCTTTAAAGCTCTTATGAACGCTATCACGTGATGAACATACGTGGAAAAAATTTGCATACTCATACTCCTCTTCTTACTAATATCCCGCACTTATTCTAATTTTTCACATTTTGCTTCCTTTCATTTTGTAGTTGCTATGGATGATAGTGTTATCCGTCCTTAGCAATTATCCAGCAGTGTATAAGTAGACTAGCATGCTGGGTGAAGCTGTAGGGTCATTCACCGTCATGCGAATCAGGTATCTTTGCTCGCTGATGTCACCTTCCTTCATCCGCTGGCTGTTTCTCGATTTGTTTGGAGCTCGTCGGTCTACTGCTTCCGAAATCGCATCGCTGTGGTACTGTTCCACTGCACATTAGATGCTATTACGCGATAGAAAAATTTTCCTCCACGAATAACCAATAATTATTTTCGTTCAAACTCCGTAAGTTGCCGAAACGTCAACCTATTTCGTCATGGAGGCATACTCAGGTCCCACTAAGTGCTTCCACTAACAAACAACTATACAGGATTTTCAACGTTTCACTACATCCCTATATTTATACCCTATCAGCATAAGTTTGGAGGGTGCTACTCATAACACACTTGCGTCGTAGCTCGTACACTTTATTACTTTGTATAACATACTATCCATGACATTTGCTGCAAATTTTATTTTATTTCATTCGGAGGGTTCCTGCATGATGTTGAATTTTCCACAAAAATATATATATATTAGTTTATTTTAATAAAATCTCTGACAGAAAAATAAAGACTCAAGTATACTTGAAACTGGGAGTAGAATTATGATTTCTTCATTTAATAATCAGATATAATACTCTCAAGATACATATTTTTGAATCAATACGAATTTTATCAGGAATGATCGTATTGTTAAAATGTTAACAAATTATCTAGCGTTACATATTCTTGATTCAAATTTGTTTCTGTTTTTCAAATTACAACAAGCAAAAAATGACGCTAATTTCTGAAAAGATATTATAAGTTCTAACTTTTGTACATAATTTAAAAATATAAGGTTACATCTTTCACTCACAGATTTGCTTGTTCAATAATGCGATCGTAACTGAAAAGTTAATTATTTTTCTTTTTATTTATAGCCATGAATAGTTTTTAATACTCTTTGTCATAAATATTTAGTTAAATGTGTTTGAAGTACTGTATTTTTTTTTTGTTTTCATAGAAATTTATGCATGATTAAATGATAATTATGAAAAATATTATTTTGTTCCCCGATATAAGAGGTGGCTGCCAGGAAAGAGTATTTTTGAGGCCTATAATGTAGACAGAAAACGTGTCAGGGTACATTTGTCGGTAACATCCTAGGAGGTAACCCACTGGGGTGTTTTTCGCGCGAAAATTTTTTTCGCCAAAAAGCGCCAAATTCAAGGTTTTCAAAAGGCGTCAATGACGAAAAACTCTTGGGAAGCGTATGTGTCAGCGGGGGGAGAAGAGGGATGAAATGGGCGT
This sequence comes from Trichonephila clavipes, assembly GCA_019973935.1. Classification (NCBI taxonomy): domain Eukaryota; kingdom Metazoa; phylum Arthropoda; class Arachnida; order Araneae; family Nephilidae; genus Trichonephila; species Trichonephila clavipes. Next base: position 51,693 of record BMAU01002918.1, on the reverse strand, counting down.
TTCGTAAAGATGAAATCGAATAAATACATTAAATTAATCATTATAAAAAGATAAAAATGGAGAAAGCTATGAAATTCATTTTAAAAAAGCATTCTAAAACCAGTGTGTAGAACATGATTTACATTTTTAAAAAGGACGAAAGGGGCGTTTCGCAAAGATAAAATCGAAGAAATACATGAAATCAATCATTTTAAAAAATTTTAAAAGGCACTTACCTTACGCTTGCATTTCGTCATGTTCCGTTGGTGGATACACCCTTGCGATTGATGCAAGGAATTCATGAAAATTGTCATCCACCAACTTGTGACCGTTAGATCGTCATTCACCACGAACGCATTCATGCTCTTGCCAAACCAATATCTCTTCAAACGCAAGATAATAGTTATAGCAAGTTTGCTTTCGCTAAACCAAGTGCCCTTTTCTCACACTCCGAACGACGTCGTGGCGATTATCTTTCGACTGGCTGCGGCAACGCCATTCGTAGCCGTCAACCATTCCCTTTCGCTCTTGCAAACGCATTTCTTTTTACACCTCGGACATTCATAACGAGAAGCAATTAAATTAGCTTTCATACACCATTCTAACGTCTCTTTCTTCCCCTTTGTGCCCCGGAGCACAAAGAAACCTATCGTAGCCTCACTTTCAAGTAATTTCCTTTCACAAGCCATTCTTAACAAAAACCGGTGGAACCTTCTCAAGCGAAGTCAAATGTGAAAAAGACGTTTTTCGAAAAAGGCGAAAAACGTTGCACTTTTTAGGGTTGCCATTTTTTTCGGTGATTTGAAAATCCAAATTTTTGGATGAAATGGGAGGGTTACCATATTGTAACCTTTATTGCTCAAAATTTGGCGACCAAAAGTGGTTCCTCCTAGGACTCAACCCATTTGTCATATTAGTACTTGTCAAACTTGTCAAACATTCAATATATGTCACCCAATGTCCATTCATAATTGTCATCGCGCCCTCTTTTACAATAACATTGTATTGAATGCAATAATAATGTACTTTGACCATAAAGCTACAAAACAAACTTAATTATAAATCGTACCGATTATCAAGATAAGTATTTTGTATGCATTTTTGTACATAATTTTGTATATGATAAGCCCATGGAAGTCAATAGTAATTATTCAACTTGTTCTTAAGTTAGTATTGATAAATTAAATGTCAAATACATTGTGCACAGTGTAAATATGCATTTTATTTTTTTATTAAGTCAAAATGCTTTTTTTTTTTTGTTTTGCTACCCCGTTCAGTAAATTAATAGATTTTTTAAATAATCTTTTATATTTTTGCCATTTTGATATGATTTGATTTGATTGATATGATCACGCGCCTTCCTCTAGAGGGGCACGCACCAAAGTTCGAGAAACTCTGCATTAAACTGATTCTAAAATTAAATACTATCGCCGTTATTGATGATATGTGAATAGTACAGTAAAAATGAATGCATTTTCTACTCTTTCATTTAATACATTTATTGATTTTTATGGCGAACGTTATACACCTTTCCTGAGGTGCAAAGTGGATTAACAAACACAATCATTTTAAAAATGTGTTGCTCTGTAGCATCTTCGAATCCAAAATATGGTCCTTGACCGAACACAATTGTTCAACCCTAGCCGATATAAGCCTTGAAATTTCACTGGACTTTAAAATGGCAATTTCATAGAGTTACAATTTAAAAGAATTTATTTTAAAATATAATACTGATATACTTATCCTTGTCAGTTTTGTTAAAATACACATAATACCTGGTGTTTCTAAAAGAATATCGGAGTTTTAATGTTTTATAGTATTTATCGCATATGAGTTTTAACTATAATTCACACATTGAATGAAAGAGTAACTAAAACAGTTTTACTTACAAGTTTACAGATGTTCAATGTGAGCCCCATTCGTCTCACCACACCCATTCGTCATCCCAAACTTTTTTCAGTGTGTCTGAGGAAATTCTTGCAACAGGTGCTTCAATCATGTGTCTAAAATGTCAGCTGGTAGCGGAGGAGCGTACACACAATCTTTTATTAACCCCTTCAGATAAAAGTCACATGGTGTCGGATCGTGTGAACGTGGAGGCCATGCGTTACAAGCATTATCGGGAGGCTCTTTGCGGTCAAGCCATTGGTTAGGTACATTGATATCTGACCAATCGTGTACTGAGAGATGCCAGTGAGGTTGTGTACTATTTTTCTGTCAAATGAAGTTATTTGGTTGACTTTCTTCCAATTGAGAAAATAGCCATAGTTGTAGAACATCGATATGCAGAACCAGTTACAGTATTGTTCATCCCGTACTTTTCCCTTTGAAAAGACAGCCATTTTTTAAACTGATGAAACTACCTGAGAATGTTATTAACATTTACAGGTTGACAACCGAACTCATTAAGGAATGTTCGTTGAACAGTGATAGCAGATTATGTCTCGGCAAACTGGAGAACACAAAACGCTTTTTGTTTGACTAGTCACCATTTTCTACTAGCGCGCTGATCGGCGAGAAAGGAGGAAAATTAGCATATGTTTCGCTCACACTCTCTCACATGTCAGCAAACAAAACTGTTTGAGTTGCACTTTCATTCGATGTCTGAATCATACTAATATCTTATAGGTAATGAATACTATGAAGCGTTAAAACTCCGATATTCTTTTAGAAACACCCAGTATTTATAATGCTGTGTCTTTCATCAACATCTTGAATTTGTTTTTATGTGAATTTACTACATATAAATTGTATATACCTTTTACTGTGAGTAGGACGGTTAAGTAAACTTTCCAAAAATATATCTTAATATCGAACGTTGGAAAATTAAAAGGTGTACAAATTCTTCGCACTGTGAAATTTTATATAATTAATATTGTGATGTACTTCTCCTTGGAAGTACATCCCTCAAAAAATATCAGCGTGAGCTAGAGGTGTAGGATTAGCGAAAGAACTCGGATCAAACATTATCTTAATATGACTTTATTAAGATATTCTACTTAAACTTTTAACAAATTTAATTACATTAATTATATATATAATATGAGAGAATCTACGATGACGCAATACGCAACACACAATATATATATATATATCTTTATATTTCTAATTCAGACCAATCTCAATAATCGAACCAATTTATCCTCAATTCTATTAAATAATCAATCCTACCTTATATTAGTCTGTAACGCTACTTGTCTTTATCTGCAATGGTATGCAGCTTGATGACTAACTTCTAGTCGAACACCAATATGTTTTTCCACGACACGTAGAACTTAAATCTTGAACCACGAACTTCAATAATCATCAACTGCCACAACGCACGTCAATTGTCTAACATTCCTTTACATTACCATCACGCTTACTCTAAGATCCTATATTTATCCTATATTACTTGCATCTCTTCACTTCTCGTTTCTGGGATTTGGTTGGAAAAGAGTTGCCATTAATTCTGACCCAAAGGACTTGTTAAAGAAACGACGCGTAAGACGTCACGATACGTGGGTGGGAGAATGGGCGTAGTGGGGTAGATTGATGTGTCCAAAAGTGGGTTTAATTTATATGAGAAATTTGATAGTTAATAAAGATAGGTTCAATTCGAGGAATTACATGAAATGACATTTGGCTTCCAATAAAGTCATGATATCCATGTTATTTAGAAAAGTTAATATTTAATACAAGGCCATTTTACAGCAATTTAATTTAATGTGTCAATATTCTAAATATGTTCATCAATTTTCTAAAAATATCATTATTAGTTATGATGAACTCAATCCGAATAGTTTCATAATATTTATTTAAAAAATAACAATGTTAAACTTATTTGTTAATTGAACATCACATTGAAAATTGTTTAAAATATAAGAAATGATAATCTCAAAATAATAAATTAATGCATTTTATTTACTTTTATAAATATGTTTCAAAATTTTTAATTCTATTTTTAGATCTTTTTTTCAATTCTTATGATAAAAACTCATTTCCGCAAACGTTATTTTTATTTTAAAGTTTTGTTTTCTGATATTTCAGAAAGTTCTTCTGAAAATGTAATTGAAAATCGACACTGTAATAATTTTTCCAAGTGAATGCAAGTTATCTTAAAGTCTCTACCAAACTTTTTCATAAGAAAACTCTTCGATTCGATCAAATTTTGCTTTGGATAAATTTTAAATACAGGGTGATTGTACCTAAAGTTTCACTTTCAAAACGCTGTGGAAAAAAAAAAACTACTACTCAGAATAACTTTAAACTATTACGGAGCGGTAAAGCATAAGAAAAAATATCATTGGTATTGTTGATTTTTCCACGATTTTTGACAGAATATCTATTAAAAGCCAATTTTTCCCATCCAATTTTGTACAACTTGGGGGATGAGAGTTAATGGATATCTCCTTAACAATACCACATCTGTTGAATGACTTGGATGCCAGTTTTTCTGATCAAAAACTGAAACTATCACATAAAGTGGTTTATTGTGTAGCTGAAGCCAAAGACATTGTAATTCGATTCAAAATGTCACTTGTAGCCTAATCCACTCTAATTTAGTCTCTTATAGCGCTATCTAATGATCTACTTTGGATTTTCTTATGCTATACCATAGCTTCTATAACATAAAACTTTAAGATTTAAAATAGCACATTTGAATTTATTAATTTATTTTCTCTCCTTAAATTCCAAACGCCATAGGTAATGATCTACTGTGAAATGTTTCTTTTTTTCGATATATACATATATATATCAAAATACTTAAAATTCCATTTTGTAATGGTTATAGACTGAATATTATATTTGATTTGAACTGATTCAAGCAACTTTATTTAAAAATATTTTTATCACTTAGGGTTTGAAATATATAATAATTAAATTAATAGATAATAAACTCATGATGCATTATTGAAAGCTTAGTATTAAAATAAAACATTTATGTGTTCCTTAGTTTTATACTAATATAATTCCGTAACAACTAGTTCATTTCGAAATACTTCTGCTGAAGAAAATGCAGTCCATTTTAACGCAATTATGCCCTGAATGAAACGTGAATGCCTTTTAAAATCAGCACATAAATTATTTTATTTTAAAATTCCCTTTCTCTGAGCTATCTTTTAGTTTTGCGTGTGAGTAAAATACGAAGAGAAGATTATTGTATTAAGCGACTTTAGTGACTCTAGATAAACAATTTGGAGTAAAGCTTTTCAGTTTTATTATATTTCGACATTCAAGCTAATTTCTATAAACTGAGCTTTTATCCGGAAGACTTAATTAAGTTTTATCTCCGGAGCGAGACAAAGTCAAATATTTGCTCTTTTTTATATTCTTTGCGTGCATTTTCTCTGATAAAAATTTGCATTAGGATTAATTTTAGCCTTTTTTTTTCTCTTTTTCTTGGAGCCTTTTTTGTAGCATTGTGTTGTTGCAATATAATTCAGTGAAGCGTCGACAATACTCCGGAAGCAAAATAAGTGCAATAAAAATATTTATATGCTCTTTATGACATGATTTTGAAATTTCTTATGGTGCCACTTATATTATTTTCCCTTAATTCAGGAGTATTCAAGAGTAAGGGACAGTGAAAATATTTAACAAAATTTGCATGCCTGTGTTTTTATCTTGTGTACTATAAACACCTTGTAACAAGTTATTACAAATCATTTTTATTTTTATACTCAGTTATGAAGAACAAAAAATAAATAAATAAATAAACTCAATGTGGTAAATTCGGGGTAAGGTTCTAGAGAACTTGTGATACCCCCTGTCCTGGGATATCAACTCTCTTCATCTACACGACCTAGATTTGTGGGAATAAATGATTGACCACTCGAACTCTCCATAATAAATTTAATTTATTTGTATCAATATATATTATTCAATGGAACACAAGTCTTACTAGAGGAATCAGATCAGGAGTGATACTACGTAATTATCAATTATAAGTTAAAATAGCGCCTGCAATCCTGCGCATTATCGTTATGAGAAATTAACCTCCGAATCTTTATCTATAGTAGATTCCTTAACACGCTAAGGATCGTTCTATGATTAAACTTTAATAATTAATCTTCTTACCAATGTCACACGATGATCAGCACTCAAGCTTTATGTCTTCTTGTATTCTATTCTTCGAATATTAGTATTCTATATATATTATTATCCGACTTTATCCAGCTTCTATTTAACTTTCCGACTTCTATATGAATCCCTCGAGAACGCTAAACCTCCCTTGTATATCTATTCACTAACCTACATATCGCGTTTTCTTCTTGAGAAGGTTGGACTGAAATGCCAATCTAACCCCAAAGATTCCCCCAAGAGGATTAGTTGGAATGAGTAATAAAGTCCCGTAACAAACTGACCTTTAATGTAGCAACTATTTTTTAATTTAGGTTAGGTAGGAAATAAAGGGTGTTTTTTAGAGGTATAGAACTTTAAATTGCAATAAAAAAACGATGTATTATTCGATTGACATGAATTTTTTTATTTGAAAGATAATCTTGTGGCATTATATTTTAAATATGATCAAGCAAGGCGTAGATTCGTCGAATGGGCCCAAAACGAGATTGCCGTTGTTCCCGGTTTTCAAAAGTGAATTTTGTTTAGCGATAATGCGCACTTCTGGTTGAATGGCTACGTCAACAAACAAAACTGCCGCATTTGGAGTGAAGCTAATCCACAAATGTATGTCGAAACACCGTTACATCCAGAAAAACTGACTGTTTGGTGCGTTTTATGGGCTGGGGAATCCTTCTTCAAAAACGATGAAGGCCACAACGTTACAGTCAATGGAGATCGGTATAGAGCCATGATTACTAAATTTTTCATTCCTGAATTGAACAATCATGATGTCCAGGAGCTGTGGTTCCAACAAGACGGCGCAACATGCCACAACCGATTTATTGAAAGACACGTTGGGTGACCGCCTAATTTCACGTTTTGGACCTGTGAATTGGCCTCCAAGATCTTGTGATTTAACACCGCTAGACTATTTTCTGTGGGGCTATGTAAAGTCATTGGTCTATGCGGAGAAGCCACAAACGCTTGACCATTTGGAAGACAACATTCGCCGTGTTATTGCCGATATATGGCCACAAATGTTAGAAAAAGTCATTGAAAATTGGACGTCCAGATTGGACTACATCCGAGCCAGCCGTGGCAGTCCTATGCCAGAAATCATTTTAAAATGTAATGCCACAAGATTATCTTTCGAATAAAAAAAATTCATGTCAATCGTTGTTATATTGCAATTTAAAGTTCTATACCTCTAAAAAACACCCTATAAAAGGGATGGTGATTGTTATAATTCTGTGTGCCATATTAGTTGATATTGGAAATGCCCGTTGTTCAAGTGTTTAAGATGTGAAGGGTCATTCTAGGACTAGCATTATTGTTGTGAATCTTCTGTTGATAAGTTTAAGCTTATATGCTCCCATAGATTATTTCGAATTTAGTTAGTGATTATATAGTCAACATAAAGTACATGTTTTACGATAATAACGCATTCTGTGATGAATCTACACTGTGTTAAATCTCTGTTAAGTATTAGTTAAACTCGTCTATAAAAACCGGGGCAATAAAAAGAGGTAATACTTGATGCTTGATAAGGTAGAGAAGAGTCAGACTAAGTTATGACATGAAATAAAACTTAAATGATATTTGTAGACATCATTCATAGTAATTAACCAATATATTAATCATTATTTGAATGGACTCTTGAATTATATGTGACACTGATACAAATGACAACTATTAAATCAATTTTAAAATATGAAAATATTTTAAGAGTCAAGCGTGCAACTACTGAAATACACTGTTCAAAACAATTAAATGATATTGTAAGTTTTATATAAAATAAAGATATAGGCGAAATTTTTTTGCTGAAAATGGAAGAAGAAAACCACAAACGCAAATTTTCTGATTTTCAAACTGTGGAGTATGCTAATTTTGAGTTCAACGTCAAAAACGTCGCTTCAGGGGCAGCGAATGAAATTTGACTTTCAACTGAAATGAAGACAAGGATGATCGGCATTCAGTGGCTGCTTTGTTTCGATGAGTACGATGTCTCAGCAAAGTAATTTAACTGATTCAGAAGCTTGGAGAGTTGTTGGTACGTTAGAAGGGGCCAAACTCAAGAAGAAATAGCGCAAGCCATTGGAGTGTCACAGGTGTGATTTCAGGATCTGGAACCGATTTTTGGAGACTGGAAGTGCAGGCCGAAGACCAGGACAAGGTCGTAGACGGGCAACAACGCCCAATAAAGATCGTTATTTAGTGTTAACGGCTCGGAGACACCGAAATATGAATGCTACTCTTCTCCAACAACACCTTCGCTCGGCTACTGGCACCACGGTTTCAACTCAGACTGTCCGCAACCGGCTCCATGGTGTAGGTCTGTATGCTCGCCGACCGATGGTATGTGTTAGACTAACATCAATGCATCGTCGCGAAGGCAGGGAAAGGGCAACAGAGCATGTGAACTGGAGGAGAAATTAATGGAGCAATGTTCTTCTTTTGACGAGTCCCGTTTTCTGTTCATCCAGATAATAGGTGTAGTTTAATCTGGAGAGACCGTGGCAGTAGGAATAATCCTGCGTTCGTGCACAAAAAAGTGTCAGATTTGGCGGTGGGGGAGTGTTGGTGTATGGTGGCATCTCCATTGACGGGCGCACAGACCTCTACATCATTCGAGATGGACATCTGACTGCTCGCCGATATAGGGATGAGATCCTCAGACCTATTGTAGTCCCCTTACGCTGCAGCTATCGGAGCTGACTTCATTTTAATGGATGATAACTGCAGGCCACATCATGCTAACCTGGTGGAGGATTTCCTTTTCGAGGAAGGAATCGTACGAATGGAATGACCAGCGTGTTCTCCAAACATGATTCCAATAGAGCACGTTTGGGATGCTCTAGGGAAGACGAGTTGCTGGCCGCCAACCACCCCCACAAACTCTCAAAGAACTGAAAAGAGCTCTTCTGGAAGAGTGGGTCAGAATACCTCAACTCGAGATTAATAGCCTCATTGACTCCATGCCTCAAAGGTGCTCAGAGTTGCTGGCCGTCCGTGGAAACCATATACCCTACTGAAAATGATTTCCTTTGAAGAAAACACCTTTTCTTATTCTTTTTTCTCATATGCACGAATTGTGTTTTTTTTTTTTTCTTTTGTACACAAATGCGCAATAAAATGCATTTTTTCTGCCAAACATACGTAATTTAATCTCATATAACCTACTACGTCTGTCGACCACGTATAAATCAGCTAAAAAGTTTCCCAGCCTCAAGATCCACCTAAAACCTCAATATCCTTTAATTATTTTGAGCAGTGTAGCTAGCGAAACACTAATGTTGAAAACATGAACTTTGGCTTAGGGCTATATTGTTTAATTATATCTTTATATATAAAAATCTTCTTTGCGTTTGTTTGTCACTAAACTCCTCTTAAACGACTGGACCCATTTCGATGATATTTTTTGTGTGGGTTCAAGTGAATTCGAGAATGGTTTAGATTCACAATTCGGTCGGATATCACAATTAATTAAAAATATATTAATTAAAAACATTCAAATCATACAACTCAACATTCACCTGCATTGTTGTAATAACGCTATTGTTATAAACAAGTAATATTAAAAAAATTTAATCAATTCCTACTTAGATCAACGAAGACAAAATTTATTTTAGCTACTTTTTATTAAATAATTGCAATTAATATAAATATGTATATACATATGTCATAATAACAACATTAAGTGGTAATTAAAAGGGTCGCTAAGTCTCCAACGTGGCTGTATTTGTAATTTTTTAAATAATTCGTTTTAATGAATAATTTTTATTAATTATAATTAAATTATTGTAATTTCATCCAAAATAATCATGTACATTACATTTCAGCTCAACTGAGCGCTTTAAAATGTATTTTATTAACGATTGAAAATTCCACCAAGATAAATAAACAAACAAATAAAATATGTATAGAGATCGTGAGCTAATAGTAGGAATTAAAAGACGTAAGTTGGCGTCGAAAATTGATTTTCAGCCAAACTGGCCAAACCCGCTCTTTATTGTTACGGAAATGCAGACGATTCACGTTTTTTAGCGTTTTTAAGGTGCCTGACTAGTTGCGGAGACTTTTTTTTGAAATTTTGCTGAAAATTTATTTTTAAACTCCTTTTTTGTTTAATTATAACTGAAAACTAATAAAAATAGCAAAAAAATTCTTTCAATGTATTTTTTTAAATATGGCCAATTTTAGGTTTAAATTAGACATTATTTGTACGTTATGTTAATCATAGTAAAATAAATTATAATGCATAATATTTTAAAAAAGCCCACATAATTTTACTCAAAAAACAGTTACTAATGAATTGACCTAATATCTTTGAAAAATTTTAATTTGTTACTGAACTAGAAGTCAAAAAATGCATGCAATGCAAATTTTTCAAAAATTTCACATTTATCACACAGAAAAAAAATCATAAAAAGGTAAATATGCTGTTTTTTCTTAATCCCTAAATCACAGCATATATACTATAATAATGCACAATTACACAAAATTACAGACAATTATCTACAGAACTTTTTGAGATATCATGCTTACCGTGTTGTAAAATATCAAAAATCTGTTTCAGAGAAAAAATGCATTTAAAGATTTAAAATTCAAAATTTAAAAACTAAACTGCTAAAAAACCTAAAACCTCTCTATATCAATAGAACAAACATTTTCAAAGCAATTATGAATATTATATACTTTCTTCAAACTTTTATCTTTTAATATTTTTAACATTTTTATAGTGTCAAAAAGATTTTTCTTAAAGTCTAAGTACACAGTTTACGAAATACAGATTAGACGTATAAAAAGCACTTTAAAAAACCTTATTGCATTAAAAATAAAAACATTTTACATAGAAAAACAAATATATATTATTCCATATTATTTTAGAAGTTAAGAAATATATGATACAAAATATATTTGTGTTGTTTTACCAGTAAACATTCACGAAAAAACTCTTGAAAAATATTGTTTATCACAAAAGTTATCATAAATTATATATATATATATATATATATATATATATATATATATATATATATATAGAATAAAAATCCTGCAAAGAAGTACTTTAAAACCCTCCATATGAATATACTAAGCCTTCTGTTTTTCATCCTTAGTACTTTTTTTGTTTTCCTAGCAGCTTTTCTTTTTTTCGAGACAATTTCGCAATCGGTAAAGAATGTCTTAAAGATGTTGAAATCCGTTATTTATCAAATTTAAGTAACTCTTGAGCAACACTTTCAGGAAGGGAACCATTTACATTTCGAGTTACTGATAATATACCAGCATAACCAGAATTATAAAGTATTATAGATAATAATGCACCCAAACGAAATGTTTCTTGTCCAATAAATATATTTTTACGAACAATATTCCACAAAATGTTGTTATAACTTTCATTGCAGTTCTGTGTCTTACCATGAAGACATTTTTTCAACAAAGTTTCATTACACAGTTTTAGATATGTAGGCTTTATTTGGTTTATAATTTTATTAGGAAGTCCTTGCTCAATTTCTTTGAGGGGACTCCCAGCTGCTCTTGCCCTTTGGTAACGACACCAACTCTCAGATCCTTCAGGAAACTGTCCATGCAATGAATTGTTTTTTTAGATACACAGTGAAAAAAATGCAGCTATTATACTACTCATCATCTTTTGTAGATTACCTACATTGCTTCGAATAGCTATTCCATAATAGTTCTAAATTCTGTCGATTAATTTATCAGTTAATTTATTTTTCCCTCTCAAACCTTTCGTCGTTTTTTTTAATTGATGCAACCGCCCCCCTACACGTTTCTGTACATGACCTATACACTCGAGTTTGGTTACTGTATTAATTCCATAAAAGTTTTCAACAGATTTATATCCTTTTGAGTCCCCATCTCCGTAGTATTCATTGTACTGTACATTCCTCACATTTGATCTCTCAAATATACGGTAGGCTCCAACAACCTCCATGTTCCCCGCGGAACCTTAATAGTTCGAACATACATGTTTCGATGATTGGCTATTGCCTTTCGCGCATATGTGGCAATATTGCGTCATAACTTCAATGTCTAAAATTTTACCGGTGTCAACTGATATGGCACTTACACACACCCATTCAAAGATGAGTAGCCTCTGCGTTGCCAAGTACCATCAATGGATATTCCACTTTCAGTGAAACTATTTGAGCCTTTGATTTCACTTAATGCAGCGTTGATGTTTTCTTGAGCAACGCGTTCAGTTGCTTTCACAACAGTTTTCTTTCTTGATTGCGGAAAGCAAGTTTTGGCAGGAAAGGTAAACCGAGGAAAGAGCACATAACTTTTGCCAGCTGAAAATCCTTTCCCGATTATCCTTAGCCCCAAAACAATTGAAGAGTTTATAAGACAAGAACCTTTCATCTTCTCTGTCGTAGGGAAACCTTTAAAGAAGGAGCAGTTCTTGCACTTTAGATTCATATGTGAGCATAATCCACTGACAGAGTCTTCTATAAGTTCCAAGCCCTGAGAATAACAATCAGGACAACAAACTATGGCAAAAAATGAAATGAAAGTTGTCCAGCTGACAATTCTATTGTCTTTAGAAGTTTCAAACAATCTTTTTGAGAAAATTTCCAAACTTGTATGGCTTGATTCAATTTTTTTGGCACTAGCGGATTCAGTAGAATTGAGCTCAGATGTTTCATCATTCTCAATAATAGTGGCACGAATGGTATAACGATTTCCAGTAAATCGGCGCTTCTTAGACCTCCCAGATCTTGATTTAGCCATAATTAATCAATATTTTGTCTTAAGAAAGACAGTTTTTCATAAAATATATCAAAATAATAAATTAAACGATGAGCGAAGAATCGAGTAGCTAGAACATAAACAAATCGAAAAATGACAACAAACCTGTAAAGTTGTTGCCATATTTTACAAAAACTATTAAATAATTTTTAAAAAATATCACCATATTCAGTTTTAATGTTACAAAAATTAATATTTTATAAATAAATTCAATAAAACTCCAAAAAAGAGTAAAAATCTTTCAAATTCAAAGTACTTCCGGTTCGTTTTTGTTGTTCTCATTTGACATAAAAACCGCTATAACTTCGTAAATAATTGGAATACAAGCAAAAAGTAAGGTATTTTTAGAAAAAGAAGAAAATTCAAATATTAAAAATATCAAATAAATTTTTTGTCATGTTCATCAAAATTGATGATTTTACACTAGTCAGGCATCTCTTGAACATTATTGAATATTATGAAAACCAACAGGATACATCATCACTAGAAAATTTTTTAGGAAAAAAAATATTAAATTTTTCATGTTTAAGTATTATTTTGCTTAAACTAATGTGATTTTATATATATTAATTTAATCTATTTTAGAATTTTAAGTTTCATTATTAGAATTCAAACAAATTTTTAACTATTTATCATAAAAAAATATTTTTCTCGAAAAATATCACAAACATACTTATTGTCGTTCAATTTGATATTTTGACGAAAAATCTATATTGATATAGTGTTTTTTTATTTATTATTCCTCATCTTTAAATAAATCAAGTCATATATATATATATATATATATATATATATATATATATATATATATATATACATATATATATATGTGTGTGTGTAAGTATAATTAAATTAGATTTAAAATTAAATTTCCTATATAGAACTTATTTTTTATTCTTCATTATATCTCTCTTCAACTATTTAATTAAGAACCCAATTATTCCTCCGAAACATATGGCCCAACCACTAAACATTTCTGATCCCAGATCATTACATTTAATAGCCCTATATACCAGCATTAACTATTGAGTACACTCTTAAAATCAGAGGTAATTCTCACATCTGCCTTGAGTGGTAAAGCACTTAGAGTTCACTTTGGCGTTATTTTTCTCTCTGCCTCTCAGTGTCAGAACTTGTACATACTTCATCGAATAAAGATACTTTTTAAAAATTAAGACTGTTTCTGGCTCGAAATGTGTCATATATATATATATATATATATATATATATATATATATATATATATATATATATATATATATATATATATATATATATATATATATATGTATATATATGCATATATATACGCATATATATATATATATAAATATATATATGTAGGAATGGATGTGCACATATTGTATCCCTCCTATATTCCTCAATGACGTAATGCCAAGAGAGCGCCACCTATCTGACAAGGCGGTTCGAGGATAACGAGTAAACCAGACTGGAATAGAACGATTGCGCGGGAGACGACTGAGAGAGACGACGGCGAAGAGACGATGACGAGGGAGCAGGAACGAAACGCCTCGTGAAATCCAACGATCTAATGATGTTTCGATTACTTTTTACTAATTTTTAGCCCTCCCTTGTAAATAATTCCCCTTAATATAAATGTATATTTAACTCAATCTGGCTTTTGTCACTCTCTATATGAGGGCTCGGCTTTTCCCTTAACTTAAAATCCCCTAGAAAACCGAAGCAAAAGGACGATGACGATGCAAGAGTAGTGAATCTATTCAATGTGTTCTTCAATGTGTGTTTGACGATTTTCTTCAATTTCAAGTGCATTTATTCTTCAAAGTGTTTTTCAACGTGTGTTTGACGATTTTCTTTAATTTCAAGTGCATTTATTCTTCAAAGTGTTTTTCAACGTGTATTTGACGATTTTCTTCCATTTCAAGTGCATTTATTCTTAAAAGCGTTTTTATGATTTGACGCTTTCATTCAATTTCAAGTGTTGTGTGAAAATTCACGATTGTGAAGATATTTATTTGATAATTTTGACGACATCAAGATTTTCTTCAACACTATTATACATTTATGAGAGTAATATTCAACAAGCAAGACGTTGTGTGCAAAAGTTTACCGTGAGTTTTTATTTCCATTGTTTTTTACAAACTCTCAGTGATTGTGAAAATATATTTTGAAACTGCTAATGTGACTGTGATACGATATTTTTTTAAACTTGTACAACTGCTACTAGTGACATTTTAATCTAGACTTTAATCCTTTCACAGCGTATTAATTTTTTTCTATGTTGAAATATTTTACTCATATATCATTTTAAGTGATTTGCAAATATTTGTATATTTTACGTATTTTGGTTCAATTTAAGTGATTTATTATGTCTTTCTTAACACTGAATGATATCCCAGTTATTGCGCGAGCTTTGAAATTTGGCAATACTCAAAATGTTAAATTATTGTATTCTGTTATTTTTAACGATCACCCATTCAATAGGACCTCTAGAGAACAATTGCGAAAATTTACGGGTTTCGCACCAGATTTTGATATTGAAGACTACTCCGCCGTTATTTTAAAAAAAAAAATTAAACCTACCCGATTTAATCTGTTTAGCTAATTTTTTACAACTAGAAACAAATGGAACTGCCGAAGAACTTTGTAATAATATTTTGCTTTCACTAGCTGATTTATCCGCTTTTTCATAATAAATTAAATACACAAGGTGTAGAAGAATGCCCCCGCTGGTTGCAGAAAATTCCTTTGCTTTCCCCCACTTTCTACAGACAAGAAATTGGCTGACGCCTTTAGCCAAATTAATAAGTCAGCTGTTCCTCTATTTCGAAAAACGATTTATCGTTGCTTTTTGTTAAAGATTTACTTCAAACTCTTCGTAATTTCAGTGCAGATGACTCATACACAATCGAACCTTTTTTCTGATGTGGAAGAAAATTTAACGTTTTGCCCAATAACTGAACAACAAAAAATTATTTTTGTAAAACGGCTTTTGACAGAAACTGCAAAATTATTTATTCAATCTCAGCGTGAAATAAACTCTTACAGTTTTATAAAAACACTAATTATTCAGGAATTTGGAAAAAAATTAAATCAAGCTCAATTGCATAGGTATTAAAAAATAGAAAAATGCGGTCTAATGAAACGGTATTCCAATATTTAGTCGCTATTCGGGAATTAGCGAATCAAAGGCTAGGGTTTCTCGACGAAACTTCAATTATGGAATATTGTATTAATAGAATCCCCGATTCTCCTTCAAATAAGCTAATATTATATGGATGTACAACAATTCAGAAATTTAAAGAAAAATTAGGAATTTATGACAAAATATTTCAAAATAAAAGCAAAAATCGCTCTTATGATACGTCGCGTAATCCAAACTTTAGTAGCCAACGTCGTGATGTTGAAAGTACATTTCATAAACATCGATATGATAGATATCAAAATTCAATGCACCAAAGCCTAATTCAAAATTTGAGAATAAAAATTTTAGAGATAGGAATCACGTAACTTGTTTTAATTGTTCGGGATCCGGTCATATTTCTAAATTTGGCCCAGATAAACATCGTGGTCCAAAGTGTATATTATGCGAAACTTTTGGCCATAAATCTGATGCTTGCCCTCAAAAAAATATCCCTTCTTCTAATAATGTTGATGAAATTACCCCATTAACTACTATGTGTAAAGAAGTTAAAATTTTATCTAAAAAATATTATCTTTAGTTGATACCGGAAGTAAAGTAACCTTAATGAAAGAAAGTGTATGGAATCAATTAGGCTCCCCTTCTTTAATAAATAGTGGTAATATACTAACTGGTTTTCGCCTTTCAAAAACTCATGTAATTGGTTCATTCAACTCAACTGTTTCAATTGACAAACAAGACTTTCCTGTTAAAATTAATGTTGTCCCCAACCACTCAATGAACTTTGATATTATTATTGGTTGTAATCTAATTAAACAAGCTAATTTGACTATCACCCCTGATAGTGTTATGTTTTCTAAGCCACAAATCGAAGTATTTGACGCTTCTCCACAACCATTTGTTTTCGCAATTACTGACGACATTCCTAAATTTGATATTGGCCCTGAAATTCCAAAACAAACTCGTAATGATGTTGAGGCATTACTCGTATGTTATAGGCCGAATTAAATTAAAACGACGGATATTGAGTTAAGCATTACCGTGACGGACGACAAACCAATTTATCATTCTCCAAGTCGGTTACCTTTTACTGAACGTGATATAGTAGATAAACAAATAGATGAATGGACACAAAATGGTATTATTGAACATGTTCATCTGCTTATGATAGCCAAGTCCTAGTAGTCCACAAAAAGACGGCAGCCCACGAGTCTGCATTGATTTTCGAAAATTAAATCGTGTGTTAGTTAAGGATCACTATCCTCTGCCCCTCATTGAGGATATTTTAGATGAACTTCAGGATACTAGAGTTTTCAGTACCATTGATATACGTAATGGTTTTTTCCATGTTCCTGTTAACAAACAGAGTCGCCCATATACCTCCTTTGTAACACAAAATGGTCAATTTCAGTTCCTTAAAATGCCTTTCGGACTCTCTACATGCCCTTCAACGTTTCAACGTTTTATCAATACAGTTTTCGTGATTTAGTTGTTCAAGGAATTGTTCTCCCTTACATGGATGGAGAGATATAGTTATCCTTGCTAAAATGAATCTGAGGCTATTGATAGACTCAAAAAAAGTTCTTAAAGTTGTCCAGGGATTACGGATTGGAAATAAATTTTGATAAATGTCAATTTCTGCATAGGAAAATTGAATTTTTAGGCCATATTATTGAAAATAATAAACATTTTCCTTCCCATTCTAAAACTAAATCAGTTGTCCATTACCCCGAACCAAAAACAACTAAAGAAGTTCAACGTTTTTTAGGTCTCACTGGATATTTTCGTAAATTTATCCCTGCTAATTCTGTAATTGCTAAGCCACTTAGTGATCTCTTACGTAAAGATACTCCTTTCAATTTCAATGTAAAACAAAAAGCTTCCTTTGACGAGTTAAAACGTTTGCTCTGTCAGAAACCTGTCTTAGGTATATATCGACAAAATTGTAAAACTGAAATACATACTGATGCATCAATGGACGGACTTGCTGCTGTTTTATTACAAAGATTCCCCGATGATAATTCCTTACATCCTATATATTACATGTCTAGAAAAACGTCCGAAACGGAGAGAAAATATACCAGCTACGAACTCGAAGTTTTAGCAATCATAGAAGCTCTCAAAAAATTTAAAGTTTACATTTTAGGAATGCCTTTCAAAATAATTACTGATTGTAATGCATTTACAAAAACTATGAGTAAGAAAGATCTAAACACACGAATCACGCGTTGGGCTCTGAATTTACAAGATTATGATTACACCATTTTAAATCGCTCTTGCTCACAAATGGCCCATGTCGACGCTTTAAGTAGAATACAGGTTTTAACAAATCAGTTTACTGATTCTATTGTGCATAGGTTAAAATAATCTCAAGGGCTGGACCCACATTCTTTCCATAAAAGCTCTTCTTCAAAATGGTCCATATGATAACTACTGTATATTAAAAATAATATACTATATAAATTTATTGACGGTGCCGAAGTCCTTGTTAATCCCGACGAGATGCAGCATCACTTTATCAAAAATGCTCACGACAAAGGACATTTTTCAGTTAAAAGAACTCTAGAACATATAAAAATAAATATTTTATACCATAACTTCAATCCAAAATTGAAAAATATAATTCTAATTGTGTAACATGTATATTGAAAAATAAAAGTCTGGTAAAAAGAAGGATTTCTCCATCCTCTTGTCAAAGATGATATACCTCTAAATACATACCATATCGATCATCTTGGTCCTTTAGCAACTTCAAGTAAAAACTACAAATTCATTTTAGCTGTCATTGACTCTTTCACTAAATTTGTTTGGTTATACCCCACAAAAGCTACATCTACTTCTGAGATAATAAAAAAATTAGAGATTCAAAAAACTACATTTGGAAATCCTTGTTTTCTTATCACTGATCGTGGAACTACTTTCACTTTTGACGAATTCCACACTTATTGTTCGGAACAAAAAATTACACTTCATCATATTACTACAGGTTTGCCACGTGCTATTGGTCAAGTAGAACGCATTAATCGAACAATTATTCCTGTCTTATCTAAAATGTCAGAAGACGATCCCACGAAATGGTTCAAACATGTTCCTTCACTACAAGAAGTCTTAAACTCAACATTCCAACTAAGCATTAACACCACTCCTTTTGAATTAATCTTTGGGACACAAATCAATAACAAGACTGATTTGCGCATTCAACAATTAATCGACGAACAACTACAACTCGAATTTAATGAAAACAGAGAACTCCTACGTAAAGCGGCAAAAACGCAAATAATTAAAGTGCAAAATAAAAACAAAAAGTCTTATAATCTTCGATGAAAATATCCTTATTTATACAGTTTTAAGGACTTAGTAGCTATTAAAAAAACGCAACAAGGACCTGGACAAAAACTCTGCAATACATTTATCGGTCCATATAAAATAACACAAGTAAAACCTAAGGATACCTACAACGTTGAAAAATGTGGAAATTTTGATGGCCCAACCAAAACAAGTACTTGTGCCGAATACTTGAAACCATGGCCAAACAAACGAATGTTACATTACGAACGAAAACTTTTACTTTAACATTTTTTTGACGTTATCACCATACTCAAGATTGCTTTGTATTGTTTGTCTTCTTTCCATCTGTATACCTATTTTTTTATTCTTTATAATTAGTTTTGATTTTCTGATACATATTTGTCTGTTTTAATAATTGTTTTATTTGTAAGTTTATTTCTTCTAGCTTTTCAGTTTTATTTCATGAAATTTTGAAATACACTGTATTTTACATGCGAGGACGCATGCTTGGTCATGATGGCCGATGTAGGAATGGATGTGCGCATATTGTATCCCTCTTATATTCCTCAATGACGTAATGCCAAGAGAGCGCCACCTATCTGACAAGGCGGTTCGAGGATAACGAGTAAACCAGACTGGAATAGAACGATTGCGCGGGAGACGACTGAGAGAGACGACGGCGAGGAGACGATGACGAGGAGACGATGACGAGGGAGCAGGAACGAAACGCCTCGTGAAATCCAACGATCTAATGATGTTTCGATTACTTTTTACTAATTTTTAGCCCTCCCTTGTAAATAATTCCCCTTAATATATATAAATGTATATTTAACTCAATCTGGCCGTATATATATATATATATATATATATATATATATATATATATGTGTGTGTGTGTGTGTGTGTGTGTGTGTGTGTGTGTGCATAGTCTAAATTCTCCACAAATGAAAAAAAAAAACATTTATCAATCAAATACAGAAATAGTAATAAAACCACATACATTAAAGAATATATGAATAATCGAAATTTAAAAAAAAGTGATGCTACAGTATAATTAACATTGCTGACTAGGGACAGCATATATAAAAAATAATTTATGTGAATGTGGGGTTGAACATGTTGTTTGGCTAGCAAACCTTCCCCCTTTATGTAAATAATACTGAGCAAAAACCTATTGAAAGTAATGGATAGGATTAACTAAATCCATTACAAGATACAGGTAACTTACATAAAAATTGCACTAAAAATGCAGAGTCAGCCCTAAATCTGAGTGCAATAAATACATTATTGCCAGATACTTGAACCTAATGCCGATTATAATAATTAATACTTATATAAATATAGCAAGGATTAAAAGTACTTAGATTAATAACAGTGCATTACTATAAATGTACATACTTCCTAGTTATAGTTTCCTCCATTTTCTAATAATAGATAATATTACTTATTATTATTTAAATTATATATATTTAGTGTCACTAAAGTTATGGTAATCTGTAACTCTCATTTTAATTTTTATTTCCATTCTTTTATACTTTTGTTAAGTGCTACATTTCATCCATTCACATGCTTTGAATCTGCATCAGGGTCCAGAATCTGGCAAGAACTTATTTATTGCACTCAGATTTAGGGCGGGCTCTGCATTTTCAAGTGCAGTTTTTAGGTAAGTTACCTCTATTTTCTACTGGATTTAGATATTCCTATCCATTACTTTCAATAGGCTTTTGCTCAGTATTATTTACATAAAAGGGGAAGATTGGCTGGCCAAACAACATATTCAACCCCTCTTTTATATAAATTATTTTATATATTAGCTGTCCTAAGTCAGCAATGTTTATAATAATGCAGCATCCATTTTATAATTTTTAATCTCGGCTGCTCATGTCCTTCATTTTGTGATTTTCTTACTGTCTATGTGTTTTTTTTCGAATGTGATTGATGAATGTTTATCTCTTGTTTATAGAGAATTAGACTATATATATATATATATATATATATATATATATATATATATATATATATAAAATCAATCACAATTATCAATTGAAAAATTGAAATATATGAATCTTATAATATTAAATCCCATTTCAAAATATCAATGGCGAATATAAAAGATAAAATTCCATCGTTTTCAAACAAAATTAAAAATTATAAAATAAAATAAAAAATTATAAAATATCCAAGTGCAATCTCGGACTTAGGACCGATAAGTGGGGTTAAACTAGTTTGATGGCGCCAACCTTTCCCTATTGCAACTTAGTAATTTAATTGAAAAATATCCAAATTTCTCTCAAAAACTTAAAAATTAAAAATTAAAAAGTTAAAATTACACCATTGTACTTGAAAAATTAAAAGTTAAAATTAAATCATTATACTTGAAAAATTAATCTATTCGCCATCGCATTTTGAAAAAAAAATATTACAACATTAAAATATTAAAATTTAAAAACAATTTAGTGCATAATATAAGTGAACCATCAAACACCCAAGATGATGCACCCATCTTTAAAATAGTTGTATAGGTAGAAAAAATGGTTGTATATGTATAAAAATATTTGAGATCTGAAAGTTCAAATTAAAAAATATTTGAGATCCGAAAGTTCAAATTAAAAAAATATCTAAAATCAAAAAGTTCAAACTAAAAACTCTGAAAGTTCAAACTAAAAATCTGAAAGTTCAAACTAAAAAATTCGAAAGTTCAAACTAAAAAATTCGAAAGTTCAAACTAAAAAATTCGAAAGTTCAAACAAAAATTCGAAAGTTCAAACAAAAATTGCGAAAGTTCAAACAAAAATTGCGAAAGTTCAAACAAAAATTGCGAAAGTTCAGACTAAAAAATCCGAAAGTTCAAACTAAAAATTCAAAAGTTCAAACTAAAAATCTGAAAGCTCAAACTAAAAAATCCGAAAGTCCAAGCTAAAAAATCCGAAAGTTCAAACTAAAAAATCCGAAAGTTCAAATTAAAAAATATCTAAAAACCGAATGTTCAAATTAAAAACACAGTATATTCACAAATGAATAGCGTAAATCATTAAAAACTTACCAAAGAGTATCCTATCAAGAATTCAATCCATATCTTATAGAACGACTTTTCATATTTAATATATCTATTACCACATACATATTTTGCTCATAACATCTACCAATGCCATGTCAATCCAAACGATTCATGATCTAATACTAGACTTGAGCCACTTGGCATTAGATGCAAACCAGACCGCACGTAAAAAACTTGTTTGATTGGTCATAAATGTGTGATTGGACATAAATGTTTAATTGGTCATAAATAATTTTAAAGTGTATTCATGTAAATATTGGTCTAAGTGTGTATTAAAATGTATCCTGTGTGTGAAATGCACAAATACTTTACAGCTGGAGCACTAACAAGCTGACTTTGTGGACCTAATGTTGTGTGGTGGATTTGAACATTTACGAGTTTAAAAATATTCTTAAGAAATATTTCTGATCTATATATTTTCTCAGGAAGTTGATGGGATAATCATTCTGTATGTAACACAAAATAAATTTCTGGATATTCTTGAATTTATGAATATTGTATATATATATATATATACACACACATTCATGGACACAAAAATTAGCGCACCAAGAAAGAGTCGTCAAAATGAAAAAGAAATTTTACATACGCAATGACTACTTAAATATAAGTAAATTATTAGAAAATCAAAGAAAAAAAGATCTATTATTTTAGAAGAAAAGGCAAAAGAACGGAGGATTTTATACGCTGTTGAACCTCCACTATAGCACGAATGTGCGATGACGTACGATTGGTCATTGAGACGTACAAGATCTGTATGATGTCTTGAGACATTTTGTTCCATATTTGCTTTAACCTTGCCGCTTGCTCATTCAAACTCCTGAGATGCCCAACTCACCATACGAAATGATCCCAGATAGGCTCGATTGGAGACAAATCTGGGAATCGGACAGGCCAAGGAAGGGTAGTAACAGTGCAATGTAGTCTTATGGTACCCTTGCCGTGTGATGTCAAGCTTTGTCTTGTTGAAAAATGGCTTCTGAGCCGTCGCATGAGTAGCAACACATGTGGTTGCAAGTTGTCAATGGCGTAGCACTGGGCTGTCATGGTTCCATGAATCAATACTCGGGATGACCGTGTATTGTAAGCAATTTCACTCCATACCATCTAACCTGTTGTGGGAGTGGTGTGTCGCTGTAAATCAAAGGCAGGATTGAGGCGTTTACCACGGGGTCTCCACACACGAACACGATTGGCATCATTGCTGAGATTAAATCTGGATTCGTCACTAAAGACGACCTGGTTCTATTTCAATGCAATGTAGTTTTCTCGTGCGCGACACCACTCCCAACTGAGGAGTGGATGAGTGGGCGTCAAGGGCAGCGCACGTAGTGTGCGCCGAAATCTAAATGCCCTTCCACGAGACGCCTCCGTATGGTTTGAGAAGACACAGAGGCCTTTAGTGAAGTTGCTGCTTTATCCTGAATGGTGGCCAATGAAACAGTTGGCTGTACGCGTGCATTTCTCACGATGAGTCGGTTTTCTCCGCGACTAGTCTGTCCTGGAGCTTGGTCTTCGAGAAAATGATACCTCTTGGATCCGCTGGACCCAACTCCTCCTAAAAACACAATCAGAACGGTCTAATTGACGAGCTACTCGCCTAGCTGACCAACCAAATTCCATCATATCGATGATTCTCCCCCTCTCAATTAGCGACAGCTGCTCATATTTTCTTCGAATACGGCGTATGGGCATGCCTACCGAAGCTCTTCTTTTGTAAATGATTCAGCACACTCATAAAGCTTTGAATACATTTTTATACACCACGGAGAACGACGTTAAATGCCCTCTATAAGCTATACGTAAAGCACAATCACGCTGCATTTCTAATCAGTTGCCTACCTCTTCGACATGTGCCTTTATGCCAAGTTTCATTACGATTCCGCAATTATTTATTAATGGGTAATTTTTTGTCCATAAGCTTATATTATATATATTAGCCGTTACCCACCCGCTTCACTGGGTATTTCACGATGTTGTATAAATGTATACTGTTTACATATATATGAATTAAAGATATTTAGCATTAAGACTTCGATTGTATTGAAAAATATGTTTATAGCTGTAATTCTCGCCTCTTGATATAAAAAGGACATAAATTATAATATCTAATTTCTATTTATATCTAAAATAGAAGTAGACAGATTTTTGCGCTCACTTAACGTAATAATCAAGTGGAATTCTACCAAAGCAACTTGCAGTGGATCTCTACTCCATAAAATAAACATGCATGATAAATTTCAAGTCTAAATCTAACAGAGCGAAAACGGAATTTTTATCATCAATACCTCGTTGAGAGCATTCTTAGCAGATTCCAATTCAACAAAAGAAGCATGCAAACCAAATTTTATTATTATAGTCTTAGCATTTCGAAAACGGGAATTTTGTCTATCAATGCGCCCCAATAACTCTTCCCGCTCACCCTTGAGTTGATTTCAGTAAAATCCATTATTAGTGGAACTCTATTCAACTAAAGAAACGTGCTCAACAAATTTCAAGTAAATGAGTTACATTCAAAGACAGGAATTTTCTATAACACGTCTTAATCCCTCGCAACCCCACTCCTTTGTGGGTCCGTTTTCGCAAAACTCTTTGTAACAGGAACTGTATTGCATGAACGGAACATACCTTCTAATTTTCAAGCAGGTGGGTCTATTAGTTGAAAAGTGGAAATATTTATCTATTATATACGCCCCTTAATTCCCCTCAGTGACCCTTGGGGATCAATTTCCCCCCAAAACTATTTTGTAGTGGATCACAATGTCATGAAAGGAACCGCTTACCAAATTTTAAGACTCTACGTCTAATAGTTTAAAAATGGAAATAATTATCTATAACGCCCTTTAAGCTCCCACAATGCCACATAGGAAACGATTTTCACAAAATCCATCTTATTGCAGATCTCTACTCAATGAATGGAATCAGCTTACTCAATTTCGAGATTTTACGTCTAATAGGTTAAAAAAGGAGATAATTACCTATAACGCCTCTTAATTCTCCACAACGCCCCTTGGAGGTCGATTTTCACAAAACCCATTTTGTAGCGAATCTGTACTCTATGAAAGGAATCCGCTAATCAAATTTCAAGGCTGTACGTCTAATAGTTTAAAAAGGGAAATATCTATAACGCCCTTTAAACCCCCGCAACACCACTTAGGAAGCGAATTTCACAAAACCCATTTTATAGCAGATACCTACCTACTCAATGAATGGAATCCGCTTACTCAATTTCATGATTTTAAATCTAATGGTTTAAAAAAATAGTTAATTGCCTATAACGCCCCTTAATTCTCTACAACGCCACTTAGAAGTCGATTTTGACAAAAAGATTTTGTAGCGGATCGCTGCTCTATGAAAGGAGTCCGCTTATACCAAACTTCAAGATTGTACGTCTAATGGTTTAAAAATGGATATAATTATGCATAACGCCCCTTAAACGCCCTCAACGCCCCTTGGAGGTCGATTCTCGTAAAAATCATTATGTAGGGAACCTCTAACTTATGAAAGAAATCTGTGTACCAAGTTTCAAGACTGTACATCTAATAGTTCAATAATGGAAATAATTATCTATAACGCTCCTTAAACCCCGTAACGCCCCTTGGGGTTCGATCTTTGCAAAATCCGTTCTTAGCTGACGTCTACTCCATGAAAGGGACCTACCTACCAAATTTCAAAAGTCTGTAGGTTCAATAGTTCCGGAGATAACGTGATTAGTCAGTGAGTGAGAGAGAGTGAGTCGCTTTTTCTCCTTCATATATATATATATATATATATATATATATATATATATATATATATATATATATATATATATATATATATTTAAATATATAAAAACAATCACAATTATCAATTTAAAAATTGAAATATATGAATCCCAAAATACCAAAACACTTCAGAATATCAATGGCGAATATAAAAGATAATGTTCCATCATTTTCAAACAAAATTAAAAAAATTATAAAATAAAATAAAAATTTATAAAATATCCAAGTGCAATCTCGGACTTAGGACCGATAAGTGGGGTTAAACTAGTTTGATGGCGCCAATCTTCCCCCATTGCAACTTGGTAAAGTTAATTGGAAAATTTTCAAATTTCAGAAAAAAAAAAATTTAAAAATTAAAAATTAAAAAGTTAAAATTAAACCATTATACTTTAAATTAAAAAGTTAAAAATTAAATCATTATACGTGAAAAATAAAACTATTCGCCATCACATTCCGAAAGATATTGCAATATTTAAATTTAAAAAACAATTTAGTACATAATATAAGTGAACCTTCAAACTTCCAAGATGATTCACCCATCTTTAAAATAGTTGTAAAGGTAGAAAAATAAATTCCTGATCCGAAAGTTCAAATCAAAAAATATTTGAGATCCGAAAGTTCAAATCAAAATTATCTAAAATCAAAAGTTCAAATTAAAAATCCGAAAGTTCAAATTAAAAAATCCGAAAGTTCAAGTTAAAAATCTGAAAGTTCAAGTTAAAAAATCTGAAAGTTCAAGTTAAAAAATCTGAAAATTCAAGTTAAAAAATCTAAAAGTTCAAGTTAAAAAATCTGAAAGTTCAATCTAAAAAATTCGAAAGTTCAAGCTAAAAATCTGAAAATTCAAACTAAAAATTTCTAAAAACCGAATGTTCACATTAAAAACACAGTATATTCACATATGAATAGAGTAAATCATTAAAAATACAGTATATTCACAAATGAATAGAGTAAATCATTAAAGACTCACCAAACAGTATCCCATCAAGAATATGATCCATTTCTTATAACACGACATTTCATTTTTAATATATCAATTACACATCATATTTTGCTTATAACATCTAACCATGTCAATCCAATCGATTCTTGATCCAACACTAGAGTATGACTACTTGGCATTAGATGCAAACCATATCACATGTAAAAGACTTGCTTGATTGATTGGTCATAAATGTTTAACTGGTAATAAATAATTTTAAAGTGTATATATAGTCGTGTAAATATTGTTTTAAGTGGGTGTGTATTAAAATGTATATTAAAATGTAACCTGTGTGTGTGGAATGCACAAATTCTTCACAGCTGGACCACTAACAAGCTGACTTTGTGGACCTAATGTTGTGTGGTGGATTTGTGCATTTACGAGTTTAAAAATATTTTTAAGAAATATTTCTGATCTATATATTTTCTCAAGAAATTGATGGGATATTCATTTTGTATGCACAATATTATAAATTTCTGGATATTTTTGAATCTATCAAAATTGTGCGTAGTTAAATTATTATTTCTCAACAAAAATTTAAAATTATATTTCTAAATACAGATATATGAATACAACTATTGAAGTTTGGTATCTTTATGAAACTGAATTTAAATGCTTCCCTTTTATCATATATATTGCTATATAATTTGTTGTCAATAATAGTTAAATCCAAATCCAAAAATTCAACTTTGTTTGAGTTAAAATTCGTCTGTATTAATTTTAGGTATTCCGGATAAAAATTAATGTTAGGTTTAAATTCTCTATCATGACCTATAACAATTAAATCATCTATGTATCTCAACAAGAGGCAAGATGGTTCCTTTCTTCGAACTATTTCATAATGGTGTAAATACAGGTTAGAAAGACTATTACTAGCCGGGCCACCCTGAGGCAATCCTTTGATTTGTTTATAAAGTTTGTTCTCAAAAATAATGTTCTCCTGTATAACAAAACGAATAAGTGTATTGAACTTTTCAGAACTAATGCAATTATTTAAATCATATTTCTCATATGCATCTGAAAGTACCTGAATTATAATTTCTATTTTAATGGAGTTAAATAAATCTTCGAAATCGAACCCATTCACAGAAAATACCTCTTGTTGATCAACTTTCTTTATTACATCATGGCTGTTTTTATAATAGAAGTATCCTTAAATTTGTCTATTGTATCTTGTAATATGGTCTGTAAAATTCTTCCCGATTTTGATATATAAGTATTGAACCCATTTGTTACACTGCGGAATTTGATTGGATTCTTATGAAATTTAGGAGTCAGAAATATATGGGGATATATAATTTTATTGCTAGAAATATTTAACTGTTTACCAAATGCCAATAATCTGTTGTTAATTTCTTTCATACTAAATTTACTTACATCATATGCATTATTATTTTGTATATGATCATTTATTAATTTACTATAATAATATTTACATATAATTGCATAATTTCCTGGTACTTTATCTACATAAACAATCACAAAGTGTTTTTGTAAGTTTTCTATTGGTCCCTTAATTTTTCTATAACAATCTTCATTTTTGTTCTAAAATTAAAATTCATTAAGTCCTTGAGGACATGAAAACCATATTCTTTAAAAGCCTGAGTAGGTAAATTATATTTAATTGCAACATTTAGAATAAATTTATTAATATCTTCTGAGTAGTTAGTCTCTTAGTAGTTAGTCTCTAGATTTGGGTGTTCGCATAATCCTATAACATGTAAATACGTAGTACATAAAATAATACCATTATTCCTTAACATAAAATATAAATTATGAAAAATGCATAAATTAAGTGATAGCAAAAGCATTTCCATTTACTACTAACTAAGTTAAACTGTTTTCTTTACCCATATTACCCACTATTTTGCAATTTAAGCTTAAATAAGAGGGTTTTTAAGGTATTCGACTACCTTCGGAGCCGTGATTCTAAAAAGCGGATAAATGGATATTTTCATGATATTTAACGTCACTCAGATTGGAATACTTGCATAAAGTTGGTTTAAGGAGATTTTGATAAAAAAATGTATTTAAATATAATATTTTGGCAAAAAATTAACTTAGAATAATCTTTTTTCCAAATGTTCTCCGTTTGTGAAAAGTGCTTCTATTATAATAATATTTTGCCTGTATATCGCTCAGACCTCTTTATAGAGGTTCAACTCTAATTTTTGAAAAAGCACATTATTTTCATATATACCACCAATTGAAATAATTATTGGCGCTTTTTCTTAAAATTGCTGCCCTCTGTTGTCGTAAAATATGAATAAACTCACTTCTAAGTTATATATTTCAAAACTTCTAGTTGAGCTTCTGTAGAGAGGTCTGAGCTATATCAGGCAAAATATTATTACAATAGAACCATTTTTCACAAAAGGAGAACATTTGAAAAAAGATTATTCTAAGTTAATTTTTTGCCAAAATATTATATTTAAATAACTTTTTTCTTTCAAAATGTCCTTAAAAATAATGTTATACATATATTCTAATCTAAGTGACTCTAAATATGGATATTATCCATTTATGCGCATTGCAAAATCACGGTTCGGAACGTAGTTGGATACCTTAAAGAAGCCTCAACAGTTTGTTAAGACAAAATGTACAATTTCGACAGGACTTTATTTATATTTTCGAATTATTGTCAAAATATCATCCATAATTGCTTTTACCTTGAAATGACATATTTTAGAAATAGAAGATACGAATACTTAGGATTGTGTAGAGCTAAAATAAATGAAAATACAGCTTAATACAGATTCTTTTCAGCTGTAGATGGTTTTCATTTTTTCTGTTTTCCTTTATGATTGATTCTACATACCCCGGTAAAATTGAGAAATATTTAATATATTTATCAAATTCCATATCGATACGTCTTTCTTGAAAAATTATTTAAATAACTAGCATGGAAATTTTCTGATAAAATCTTATTATACGATTGAAAGAACAGGAAAAATGTTTTGCTTGCAAAAATTTCTATTTGAAAAAATGTAAAAGTGCATGTAACTAGAGAAAAAAATAAGTAAACTCATTTTAAAGATGTCTCGAAGCTTTTCAATTCTGCAATTTACGATTGGATGGGACGCGAATTATTATTCAAAAAAATTAAATAAATAAAATAATTCTTACTGTCACATAAAATGGGGTTGTAAGAAAATTATTCTAGTTATTCCATAGCTTAGCTTTGATGTATTTTTCAGATTAAAGTTTGTGTTTTAAATATTTATAACTTAAGTTTCAATGTGCTGCAGTTATTTTTCTTTTAAACATTTTGCGTAAATTTTCAGATTTATCAGTTTATCTGAATTGGAAATAATATTAGGCTTGAAATTTGT
Organism: Trichonephila clavipes; assembly: GCA_019973935.1. Classification (NCBI taxonomy): domain Eukaryota; kingdom Metazoa; phylum Arthropoda; class Arachnida; order Araneae; family Nephilidae; genus Trichonephila; species Trichonephila clavipes. The sequence goes on along the minus strand of BMAU01002918.1, from coordinate 21,347 downwards.
GCTTCCAAACAGTTATTTAAGGAATTTAACGCAGTGTTTCTCAAAGTGTGGGGCGCGCCCCCTGGGGGTACGCGATGACCTTACAAGGGGGCGCGAGCATATTGAAAATTTAAAGATTTTGTAAAAAAAAAAAAAATAACCGGAAAGAGAAGTAAAACAAAATGCTTTCTTTCATAATAATAAAAAAATACACAGCAACACTGATATAATTTATGTTTATCATCTGGCATTTTTCCGTCATCAAAAGCTATCTTTGATTCCAAAACCAAATTAAAGAAAAAAACGTTTTGTTTAATTTGCTGTATCTCCTCAATGAGAGATTTCTTTATAACGTTTTAACATAAAATATTACTCGTTAAAAGAAAAAATGAAACCCAGACAATGAGAAAAATTCTAAGATAAACAATTCATCACTGTAATTATTATTGAAATACTGTACATTAGTTGTAGAAAAAGAAAAGGAAGACATGATTCACTTTTCAGCCAGACTGCATAATACATTTGCTGATCATTTGATTGGCCTTCAAACGTATGTTAGGGTTAGTTCTACATTAGAGTTCCGTCCCATCTTTTATGCTTTTGCTTATCGCTTAGGGAAATAGTAAATAAAAAGAGTTTTATGATATTTGGAAAAGAATTGATTGATTTAACATTTCTGTAATATTAGTGAAAAGTGTCTCTGATTTGAGTCCTTTATTATGGTCTTGCACTTTTGAATCATTTTAGTTGTTTTTTTGGATTTTTCTCAAATCATCAAAGAAAAATTGAATAGTCTATGAAAGCCGGTAAGTATACTTTCTCTTAAAAATGTTATTCACTGGAATTCTGATTTGTATCGTGTACAGTAAAAAAAAAAATTATAAGCAAATGATTGGAGTAACTGAGTCCCCCCGCACTACCATCAGCGTTACTATCGAATGCGTGCCTGCTCCCGGTTAAAACATTTTGAAGTCTCACTTTAAATATTAAAAAGTAACACAATTATTATTCATCGTAATTTTATATTATTTTCATTATTTAACATTAATTATAAATGCTAATTATGTGATTTTTAAAATTACAGTTCTTTTTAACAGTTATTTACAATTATAGCATTTATCTAAAAAATTATTATACATTTTTGTATACAATGACACGTGCACGCAGTTTTTACTCTACTTACAGTTCAGCTATTATGTCAAGAATAATGTTTTATTTTTTTAAAAAAAATGAACTCGTGTGAAGAGCCGGTGTTTCAGCCAGTATAATTTTAATGTATCAGTACTCTGAAGAAGGTATTTTATAAATATATTTTCTTATTACTAAATTCAGAACAAGTTTAATAATTATTAGGGACTGCTGTGGACTTGTCTTGAAGAGGAAAAGTTTTTCAAAGGAAGGTTTAATATCAGAAATTGACACTTTGAGTTATTTTTCTATAATTAGCTGAGATCTATATTTTGTCTTCAAAGCAGCCATCTCAGAAAATCCAGTTTAACAAAGGTAGGATGTTGAAAATGGTAATAGTATACGAAGTGCTTTTGTTTTCAGTACAGAGACTTCATCATCCACCTCTACCCAAAATTCAAAGAGCGATTTATTACAAAGTTGCGTTTTAGTTTTTCACTGGATGTGAAATCTATGAAGATTTCTTCTTCGGAAGTTGAGAGCCCTTCTGGAGTATCTTGAAATAGATCTCTAATCCACTCGTAACTTGCTACCAAGTTGTCCTCATCCAGAAAATACTTTTAAAATTCTTTGCCAACATAGCTAAATAATTTTACATGTTTTAAAAACAACTTTCACATGTTGTTCTTCAGATTTGTAAGTTTTAACACATAACGAACTGGGGCTTTTTTCCCCATCATTTACTTCAGTAGTGGTAAATCCAAAAAATGTAAGTATTTTTGAGAATATTGCCTTGATTTAATTTTTGGAACCGTCCTCGTTTGTGTACTTGTTGATTCTTTATTATCATCGAATGTTTGTTTACGATTTAAAAATGTATGTATCATTTTGATTTAATCTACTGCCGTAAATACTTAATTACCGTGAATTACAATTAACGTGTAAATTAAAAAAAATGTACATTCAAGCTAGATTCGGTAGCTATAGGAGTATCGAGTCGACCAAAACTGACTGGAATTGTACGAGGAAAAGCATTTTCCACGTTTTGCGCAGACGTCCGATAGGTTGCCCAGACTCACGCAAACGTACTCTATAATGCCAGATGTGATGGATATGATAGAGAGCAACATAGACTAGACTATTTTTCTAATGGCATTTTGTACTTTGAGTAATGAATGCTGAATGAAATAAAACTTTAATTAAATATATCATTTTTGCGATCTGTTCCAATTTAAAAATTAGAGAAAGAAAAATAACATAATAATAAGTAACTAATACATATTTTAAGTAATTTTCTAAAAATATATATTACTTAAAAGTTACATATACAAAATTTAATATACTTATTGTATTAATTTGTACGGTTTATAATTAAGATCGTATTGTAACTTTAGCGTCGCTTACTCAAAGTGCATTTTTATTGCAGTAAATACATTATTGTTGTACAGGGGGCGACAAAAATTATGATTGAAAATTGGGTCGCCAGTATTCAAAGTTTGAGAAATACTGAATTTAACGTATATTGCTGAACGTATATTTCTCTGATTAGTTTTAAAAAATCACATTAATTTTCCTTGTATTTGAACTGAGTTTATAGATCGTTTATTGAGGCTGTCTTCGGTAAAAGTACGAGAATTTGTACTAAACGCGAAGCACATTTTCAGACAGAAAAATGCTCAATTTCCATGGAAATTTGCAATATTATAACTCGTACCTCTTTGAACAATCTGGTGTTTTTTTAAAAACTTCAAAATATTCCATGAATACTTTCTTTTTCGTTTTAATACATGAATATGTAGCCCGTTTAACATTACACTATAGGAGAAAAAACGCGAAGCACATTTTACACCAGAAAATTCATTCATCTCGGTTAAAAATGGGAAATATGACAAAAATTACTGCTCTCTAAAGGATAGTGAAGCCAAAATATCATATAAAATATTCATTTCTTTTATATCTGAAAAAATGTTCCAAATTTGGGACATATTATTTAACATTAACCAAAAACAGCCCTAAAGTTACCATTTGAAGCTATACTGGGTCTGTTGGTAATGAGCCTCGTAATTTTAAAAGAATATTCGATTGAAGATGTTACTTAAGTATGCAATTGGAACACTCAAACTTGAACACAACGCTATGGTGACAATATGGCCTTCATGGTGCAAAAGAATGACAACGCAGTACACATAAGTTGACATGACAAAACTGGGCCTAAGGACATTTAATGTAGTCCTCTGCAACTGTCACCACACACTGCCAACGATGTGGGAGGCGCTGAATACCATCAGCCTCAGCATTTGTCGCAACATGTGTGAATCATCCCGAACGTTGCTCTTCACAGGTTGACACACGTAGTTGCTTAAGCTTCCTTACCCACCGTGCTACTGTACGGTATTTCAGAGCATAATTCCCAAGGACTTCCACTAATTCACTGTGACATTCCATCGCATTTATCCCTCGGAGAACGGCTATTTTGATTTAAGTGCGCTGCTCAATACAAGTTGCTTTCCCCTAGCATGACACTCACCACCTTACTGATTTCACAGCCCTTGCTGAGCTACTCTCAGCTATCACAGAGTCATAAGTTGCTCTGCATACACACTATGCCTGCAGAACTTTCACTCGGCACATATACGTTTGTGATTTCTTCACATATCTACAAGAAAAAAATAGTCGCCCCAACCCTCGTATTATTGATGGTTTTGAATATGCATTCTTCAATGTAGTTGACAATCTTAATTTATTTATTCAATCCTTTTAAAAAATTAAGTTTCAATTTCTTTGTAGTCTATAGTGAATACATTTTTCTTGAACAAAGAAAAATGATATAAATCTTCTCATTTAATAGTAATGATGTTTGAATAAAATCTATATTTGAAAAGAGTTTAAGTTGCGAAAAGGAACAAAGAGGAGAATATCTTGAAAAGTCTGGTATTTTTAGACAGAAATTCCTACTTCATTGATTATGCGTTTTGTTACATTAAAATCTTTTGTTCTATAGTCAGTAGTTCTCGGAATGTGACATTTCTAAAAAGGAAAAGTGAAAATATTATACAAATTTTACTTTAAAGATTCTTTTAGGCATCCCGACCACATTGTCTAATGCCAATGACTTGAACTATTATCCTAACGATGGAAAAAATGTATTTATAATTCGCTGCGGTGGCAGATTCACGAAGGATGAAAGCACATGCAAAGCTATTTTAGTTGTAAAAACGCTTTTTTCCTTTGACTTTTTGAATGATGAGAGGTATTTTTTAAATTTAATATCAGAGAATGTTGCGTTATTATATGTTAATTGTTTAATTTCACAATATTTCTCATTTTCCTTACTCAGAAAAAACATTTCACTAAATCACTTTAAAATGAAGAATTTGTCAAATTATTTCATTTATATTAGTTTTTCAACGGGCAAATACAGGTATTTCAAACGAAACATATCTCAAATTTCAATATTTTCTCTTTTTTTTTTTCTGCAAATACTTTCGATTTCATATTTTTCAAAGAACCCTTATTTATAGAGTTAACTGAAGATACTTTTTCGAATATAGAACAAATTTGAAGCAATCAAGGTATCCGACTATGTTCGGAACCGTGATTTTAAAAAAAATAGCATAAACGGAATTTTCATGATATTTAGTGTCACTTAGGTTAGAATACATACATAAAATTGTTTTAAGGACATTTTGACAAAAAATGTTTGAAGGACAATATTTCGGCAAGAAATTAACTTAGAATAACTTTTTTTCAAAATATTCTCCTTTTGTGAAAAATGTTTCTATTGTAATAATGTTTTGCCTGTATATAGCTCAGACCTCTGTAAAAATGTTCAACTATGATTTTGAAACATTCACACTATTTTCAGAGTTACAACCAATTGAAAAAGTTATCGGCGTTTATTTCTTAAAATCTCTCCCCCTCGTCGTAAAACATGGGTAAACCCACTTCTAAGTTATATATTTCAAAAATCTAGTTGAATCTCTGTACAGAGGTCTGAGCTATATACAAGCAAAATGTTATTACAATAGAAGCATTTTCACAAAAGGAGAATATTTTGAAAATGTGTTATTCTATGTTCATTTCTGTCAAAATATTGTACTTAAATATGTTTTTATTGTAATGCTAATCTTAAAACAATTTTATATACATTTTATAATCTAAGTGACACTGAATATCATAAATATTAACCATTAATACCTTTTGCAAAATCACTGTTCCGAACGTAGTCGAATACCTTAATATCTAAAAAAATATAAAATTCGAATTTAAAATGGGAAAATTATTCAAAACAAAATTATGTAATTAAAAATGCGTAATATGTAATAATATAATTAATTTTTTTAAAAAAAATATTTTGAAATTAACAAAAAAAATTTATTAAGGTTGAGTTAAGTAATCATATTTATAAAATGTTAGAAGATTGTAAGTGCAATCCGTTATTAAATATATGCAATGACACTAATCTATAATGAGAAAAGACAAAAAGACTAAAGTGAAATTTCAGATCATATAACGAAGAAATTAATGTTAAAAAAAGTTGCTAAAATGTCTAAAATAAAAACTGTTATTCAAAATTAAATAAAATAAATTAAATGAGTTCCAATGCAAATTGAAAATAATTCCTTTTGACAGAATTTCTTTAAAATTAAAAGCACAAATAAAATGAAAAATGTATATTTTTTTATTTGCAGATATGCTAAAAATTTTATCAATTAAAACTAACATTCAGATTCATTTTATGTTTTAGGATATTTCTTATAAGAATTTTCTTCAAGGATTTTGTGAGATCATATTGAATTACATATATGTCAATAGCTTAACCTCACAATAAATGTAAAAATATAATTAAAAAAAAAAAAAAGACTCAAAATAAAAATTAAAGCCAGCGAAAATACATGAAGAACAAAATTGATATGTAGATGCTGTCAAAATTTACAAATACAAATACATCCTTTATAGAAAATAGTTTTGAAAATTATTTAAACTAAAAAATAAAATTTTAATTACAAATATTTTAGAATAAGAAAAAATCCAGAGAATATGTTTCCAGATATACTATATTTTTAAAAATTTACATTTGAATGAAGTTAGTAATATTTTTGCCAAAATATTGAAAAAAATTGAAAATATATCATGACATTTGAAAATAAGGTTGATCAAATAACAATAATCATTATGTGACGAATTCATAAAAATTTATTTTTGAACTATAGAGGAATAATAAATTCTTAATAAACACAAAAGTTATAGAACTATTTTATTAATGAAAAAAAACATACATATGTATACATATAAGATATAACAGCTCAAAAAGTAAAATATTTTTTTAATATAATTGAAATAGTGTTAACGCTTTATATAAAAATATATAAAAAATATAATTCAAATAAATCCTTTATTTTTATTGACCTATTTTAAACAAAAATCATTTAAAAATCAAACCCCAATCATTTTAATCACCCACAAAATCTAAAGATAATAGGCAACCAATATTTTTATCTTATAGATATAATCAAATAACGAATATTTTCCTAAATGAGTACAAATTAATTTAAAAGCAAATTTATCATTCATTTAAATCAGATCTCTGGTTATATAAAAATATCAGACATCAATATTTGACATTTCGTTATCGTTTCGAATTGAAAGGGGAAATAAACTTCTATATGATTTGCTTTTCTTCTACGCAGTTAAGCCCCAAGTGTTGTGATGGTTGAAATCTTTCTCAGCCGTTTCGCTTGAAGGCGTGAAAACTGCTGAAGTAACGGAAACTATAGATTCGACACTAGATTTTAGAACAAAGCTTAAAAAAATGTATCCAAGCACTTAAGCTGAATTCCTAAGGTCTCAGAATAATATGCTTTCATAATAGACGCTTTAGTGTTATATTTCATGTATAAATATATATATATATATATAAAGGGTGTTTTAGAGGTATAGAACTTTAAATTGCAATAAAACAACGATGTATTATTCGATTGACATGAATTTTTATTCGAAAGATAATCTTGTGGCATTACATTTTAAATATGATTTCTGGCATAGGACTGCCACGGCTGGCTCGGATGTAGTCCAATCTGGACGTCCATTTTCGATGACTTTTTCCAACATTTGTGGCCGTATATCGGCAATAACACGGCGAATGTTGTCTTCCAAATGGTCAAGTGTATGTGGCTTAACCGCATAGACCAATGACTTTACATAGCCCCACAGAAAATAGTCTAGCGGTGTTAAATCACAAGATCTTGGAGGCCAATTCACAGGTCCAAAACGTGAAATTAGGCGGTCACCAAACGTGTCTTTCAATCAATCGATTGTGGCACGAGCTGTGTGACATGTTGCGCCGTCTTGTTGGAACCACAGCTCCTGGATATCATGATTGTTCAATTCAGGAATGAAAAGTTAGTAAGCATGGCTCTATACCGATCACCATTGACTGTAATGTTGTTGCTTTCATCGTTTTTGAAGAAGGATTCCACCAGCCCATAAAGCGCACCAAACAGTCAGTTTTTCTGGATGTAACGGTGTTTCGACATACACTTGTGGATTAGCTTCACTCCAAATGCGGCAGTTTTGTTTGTTGATGTAGCCGTTCACCCAGAAGTGCGCTTCATCGCTATGAAAATCGGGAACCACGGCAATCTCGTTTTGGGCCCATTCGACGAATCTATGCCTTGCTTGATGATCGTTTTGATGAATTGCCAAACCAAACTGAGAATAAATCACTTGACAGCTGTTAAATCGGTCGCCATCTTGGAAAGTAATGCCAACTTAAACTTTTATATCTGGAAAAAAACACTCTTTATATATATATATATATATATATATATATATATATATATATATATATATATATATATATATATGTACATGTATGTGTGTGTGTTAATTGAATTTTTCATTCAAGTCAGATAACTCAGAAATGGTAAAAGGTTTAAGTGTTTTTTTGAAAGATAATTTAATATTTATTAAAAATAGATTTTTTACAGGAAATTGCAGTTATTAAGGATTCATTTCTTACAGTGTTAATGTTAAATTGTGTGATATGAAACACTGTGATCGATACATAGTTCAACCAAAATACCTTTGTTTAGGTATGTCTGTATCTACATATTTACGTGTTATCAAAATAGCATGTTTACAAAAAAATCTTAAATTATTAATGAAATTTATATAACTTTTGTTAGATTTATATGTGCTGGTGTATGAAAACTTGCATTTCTTTTTCGCTTAAGACTACACAGTACTCTACATATTTCTAAAGAGCCGAAAAATATATTTTTGCTTTTTCTTGTGGCCTATTAAGTTGTCACTAAATTTCAGATCTGATAACAAATTAGTTTTGAAGATATTTTTAGAGCTTACGTTCTAGCTTAGAATTCGTTTTTAAAGCATTTTTCCACTATTAAATTGAATAAATTAAAACTATCTTTGAGCGCAATCAGCTCTTTTACAATTAAATGGTTATTAATTTCAATTTTCATTATTAAAATAATTTCTTCTAGATTATATTTTGAGTTATCCTTATTATTTAACTAAGATTTATTTCAAGGACAATTTATGTTTAAAAAGATAGTTTATATAACTTAGAAACTTTAATTTTTACTTTTTTCTCTTGAGAAAATGCCATGATCAAAATTGTTTCAGGTTTCTATGAGAATTAATACTTTGAAGTGGTGAAATATTACTAAAAATGATTTATCTGAAATTCAGCCCTTCACTGATACTGCAGTAAAACTTCCACGAATACACGTATTCTAAATTGAAGTATTGCAGTTAAAACTAAATATTTCCATCATGCGATAAGCTACATTATAGTCAAGATATTGTAGTACTATATTATGGTATTTGATTTCTTGCTGGATGACTTTAAAACTTTCTAAACTTCGCCAATTTGAAACTAAAAAAATAAATTTTACGTACACAACTGATGATTTTTGGCTTAAGTTAGCACCAGTATCATTATTATGTTCTACATAAATGCTTTGTGTTTCAGAACTTTTGTTAAAATATTTTATTCAGATTAGGTTGAACAACCTGCCGTCTTAACAAATACTATCAATATTATGCAAAAATAAATTTTGAATTAAAAAAATGATTTCAGTTATAATTAATTAAAATAGTGTTTTGATATACAACATAAGCTGAAAAATAACATATTAAAAAATTAGAGCTTTACACGCAGGTAGGTTTTAGGTTTTGCCTTTACAAACTTTAAATGCGTTTAAATGAATATTGAATTTTGAAGATGTAGGTGTTTTTTAATTCCTAATTTTTTTTTTTTGTTCAAGATAGAGTCTTGACATTTTTTTGTATGTATGTTGTTCTATAAAATGTTGTATGGATTAAGATCTGAGATCTCTAGTTATTTTTCGAATGTACTAAATTTAATTTTTAAAAAAAATATATTTTTTTCAAGGTTTATTTAGCTAGAAAATAATAAATAAAAATCAACAAGGGGACCGATTTTCACAAATCCATACTAACTTTTTTGCCACTATCTAAGAAACATAAATCCCGTAAAATGACTAACAAAATTAAACTTGAGCATTTTATGAGTTTGACAAAACTTCAAAAATTTTAATTTCTTTTTAAAACTGTAGAATAATGGTTGGTCAAACTGGCATTTTGCATTCAGAATCAACTTTATAATATAATCTGAATAAAAGACATAAATTATTTTTACAATTACTGCTTCCAAAAATTTTTTGAAAAATTGTACCGTGTAGCCTTAAGTAACCTTTCCGCAGAAAAATAATTAAGCGATTGTAGAATCAAAGAATACAATTTTGTTACATTGATATATATTCGTGGTCGCTATAAGTATTAAATGCATAAATTTGTTACCTCCGTCATACTGTTGATAATTATCATAAATAAAAAAAGTCGTTACATGGAAAAATATTTATTTTAAATAATTAAAGAAAAATAGAAAGTTGCTAAAAGAAAAATATCAATATATGTTTCTTCAATGCTCGAATATAGTAGAAAGAGAGAAAATATTCGATACATTCACTGTAAAAATACACAAAGAGTAAAACGTATCGTATTTTAGATGCTTCGAGTACGAAAATATATCTCAATATCTCGCGGGGTGTTCTCAGCACCCCATATAAATTTTGAAAACCGTTACGTTCCAGTCGTCCGTGCCATAGTGATTGTATCAGACTTGAAGGTTCAATGACCCAAAATGTGCAACTGTAGAAAAAATCGTGGCTCATCGCATTCTTTTTTAGAATTCTGGAAGGCTTTTCTTGTTGCTGGGGTGTACAGAACACCCCACGCGAATGATCGCGGGTTAAGAGCGATTAAAATTTATTGTTGAAAAACACCCTTGAAGTGCAGTATACAACAGCAGATTGTACACAATAAGTCCCCCAGAAGGTTGGCACACCTCCTACAGCGTGTAAATACATATATTAGTGTCTAAAAGCGCAAGTACGTAAAGTTTATTCTAAGTAACTACTCGCCATTGAACTTTCAACAGCTAAAGTAATATTAATCATGATTAACCTTCTAAAGTGGATTCCTTCCTCCTGAACAGTTATTCCGAAAGCGTTTTTACTCTTATTTTGCTATTCCCTTCAAAAATGCAACATACTTCAATTCTTTCCCCCTTTTAGAAAGTGGGAGGTCGAACGGGGACAATTTTATGACCTAGTTCGGTTCCTTTGTCAATTAAGAACCAAGAGATCAATCGTTTACAGCTATCTGTTAAGTTGCCTTGGGCAATCTTGTATGAAAACCGTAGTTCTACGCTGTCGTTTTCCCCATAGATTCAGTCACAGTAAAATTAAAACAAAATGCAGGGTAAAAAAACATGAAATAAATGGCGTGTTAAAAGTTGAAAAATAGTTATATTTAGTTCAAACAAAATTTATTTTTCTGTCATTTTTTAAAAATTAAAAAAAAAATATTTTGGTATTGCAATTTGAACCAGAAAAAGCATCCTGTATTCATTTTTGAATATGAGAGTAAGAAAACGCGCTCACTTTCCTGTTTTTAAAAAGTTATGAGGTAAAAGGGTAAATGCCCTATCTTTTTTTTTTTAAACATTAAGACAATGAATGGTGCATATTTATGAAAAAAAAAACAGATCTTTCTCTATTCAATTATATTTTTAATTTAGAATAACATAAAAATGATTTCAATACTTTTAATTTATTTAAATTTAAATCATATAAATGATACTTTTTTATGTTAACTGAATATTTTGGGAAAAAATCTAAATTTTCATTCCTAGTGCTCTCCTTTTTGAACTCCTTGTATTAAATAAAAATATCTTTTCTACATCGACATTTGTGATGGACATAACACACTTTCAGTCAATAATTTTTAATTTTAATGGGTAATATACTTCTTCTAATGCGCATGACTACTTCTAACCATTTTCTACTCAAGATAAATTTCTTATCTTTCTGTTTCTTTTATTACCAGGAAAAATGTCACACATCGATAACTACATTTTCACACAATTCAGTCATTACAAATTCTATTGTGAGAAAAGTTCTCCCTAATTAATCTTGTCTTTCAAAACAGTACACTTAAAACAATTTTGTTCAGTGAAGTTAACCGACAGTTCCACAATGTATTCATATCAAATTTTAAAAACAAATTTAACACTTGGAAATGTATCCTGTATTAAATTTTTCAGTATACACAAATATTTCCTGCTGTAGGAAGATATAGTATGAGATGTGGTGTGCGGTTGTGAAAGAATGTTTTCGTACGTGTAGACTATTTTTGAAAATTTAAATATCACTGAAGCTGATCATATAACTGCAAATGAGCCTTATTTTAATGTGTGCTGGTATCAAAGTAAAACACTTTACAATATTAAACAGCCTATGGGTTTATTCTCAATATCAAACTATTCGCAAAATGGCTTACAACTTCTAATCAAAATTGTAAAGAAACTGAAATATAAATATATCTTACTGCAGTCAAAAATATTCATAATATGTAAGTATCCTATTTCCCCACTTATTTCTGTACATTTTAAAAACTGTAGCTGAATGCAATTTTTTATATTTATAAACGAGGCATAACAAGTCACACCGTAAAAATGTATTTATCATTTTTAAATATACTACTATAAAACGTATATGGATTGTTAGATCAGTTGTAAAATCCTAAAAGCTTTAGAGGAGCTAAAAAACATGTAATTCTGGATTGATCAAATTTTTAATATAATACACAAATATACATGTTATTAAGCAAATACATTTGAAAAATAAAACTTCCTTCTGAAATAAACGTAAATGAAAGAAAAATGTTTAATTGCAAATGAGTGGAAATACATGTTTATCTAAGGGGTATCCCTAAAGTGAGGTAATCCTCAAACTTAAGACTCAAACTCAGTGGCACAACAATCCATGAGGGCCAGGAACTACTGTGCCCATCATAATACACGTGACCATTGGACGCTGAGGTGCATGAACAGCTGTCCCGATTTGGTGGTCTGTCTGAAGAGAGACCTTCAGTGTTTAAGACCCAAAGCAAGCTTGGTACTCATTTATCGACACAATGTAGCGAGGATGAAAGGCAGATTCGACCTTGCGCAGCCCGTTAATAGATCCCCAAACCTGTGGTGAGGAAGCACTATACACTACCACTCGATCCTATTCGGTGAAAAATAAAATTTAGTGTTAGAATCTTATATAAATGCCTAATGAATGAGGGAGTCCAAACTTTTTTTCATGTAAACTGTTTAGACGGAAATGGTTAATTATGAACATTTCACAAGTTGCATAAATTAAAATTAACCGTTATTGTTTACATAAATTTTTAAGGGTGCAAAAGGTGTATTTCGGCTGCACGAATTAATTTTTAAAAGGAATACGGTTACGAAAAAGTTGTACAAATCTATCTAAAGTAGGGTTGGTTACCTTACATATTGTCAAACACAACAATGTATTGGAAGCCAATTCCACAATTCATTGTTATAAAAATGTATGGAAAATTACAAGATTTATTTTTGCATTTGTAATTTATATATATATAATTTTTCCTGGGAACTTTAAAAGCTAGAGCGGCATCCATCAAAACCGCAGTTTCTCTCTGTTTTTCAGATCGCCCCTGACTAAGCCGGCTCTGCCATAGTAAGAGAAAAATGCCGGATTTTGTTTTTCAAGATCATTTTATAGCAGACTGTATTTTTCATGTATTTTAGATGGTCGTTTTTATATTTTCTACATCAATATCTTAATGTCTGAATTTAAAATTACATAAAATTTTGACATTCGCATCAATGACCATGATAATTTTTATTAGTATATGAATGTGTCATCAAACCATTACATGACTAATATTAACATATTATTTTAACCATTTAAATAATATTAAGTATAACATAACGCACACAAATTTTCTGAACTTTAAAATAAATATTTCGAAAACTACTTCAGATATACTCAAATTTTTTCATTCCTACGCTTTAGCTTCTCAGTTTTACTTCTATGTAAGAATTTATTGTAATTGTATATTCATCAATTTTTTTAGTATATTTTTTGCTCTTAGCATGCAGTTTTCAATTGAATTGTATGAAATCTTCAAAATATATTAAAAAGATACCAAAGAAGCTATATAATAAAATTTGAAATTTTATTATACTCAAACAATTGCTAAAACTTATGGTAAATAATTTTAAACTGCGCGATGCATTTTTTTTCGAAATTTCAAATGGAATTTCTAACATAAAATTTCTAGCTTTATACGGTCGAGATTTCAAAAAAAAAAAACAGATTTTAATTACTTATTCAGTTAGCCTTTAAAAAGATAAATGTTGAGGTATTTTGTATAAATAGATATTTTTCAACAATAATTCGAATGTTTTTGAATAGCTCGAATTTAAAATTGATTTTTATGTTTATTTATATGCATAAATGTCTACTGTAAATGTTTCCGTATATTTTTGATTACCATTTATTCAAACATTCAAGTTATAAAAAATGTGTGAAAATCTTCATTCATGTTGTCTTTGATGTAAACTGAAGTTCAAGCACCTAAAATTCAAATATAATTCGGTATATTTTAACAATATATAACCAGGCACACACACACACACTGTACTTAAACTTCCCTGAACACTTGGGCTTTGAAATCTAAAAAGAGCTAATAAATCTTAATTAGTTTTTTTTTCGTTATTATTTTATCAAAGTGTAAGAAAATGTTTTCAAATGATTTGATGAAGTTTAAATTTATTCATTTTAGTGGTTGGAAAATTGAAAAGGTTTCAAATTTTAAAGAGTTTGGTGTTTTTTTAATTTTTCGGTATCTTATAATAAAATAATCATGTTTCAAAAACTGAAAGCTTTGATTAAAATAAGAAAAATGAAGCGAAAGAATATACTTAATAAAGATAATTTGCCTAACTATATAAAATAGCAGATTGTCTTGACACGCCCCAACTTGTTACAGTTTGAAATTAATATGAAACCAAAAAGGGAATTGTAACATATTTTACTTATGTGTTGGGACTTTTCTAAACTTTAAAATACTATGTAACAAAAAATATCTTCCTGGGGTCTAAAGAATTTCCCTCGATTTTTTACGATTGCCCCAGGTTCAAAACACGGGGTTTCCTGCGAGCCATAAAACTTCCTATCAGTGTCCTGCTGTGTTGCTTCTACCGTCCCCAATTATCTTTCAAGCTGTTAAACCTTTAAAAGGGGTAAAGGATTTCAGAAAAGTGCGGCTAAACCGCTTTTGAAAACGTTACTTGAAGGCAGAAAATTCCGTGCAGTGCATTTTTCGAAGCATCTTTACACTGACGGAATTTTTTCCGTGCTATCAGGTTAGAGGGTTAAGGAAGCGAATGCTATTTGCAGTTTGCTTGGTTATCTTCCAGCGCTTTCTTGAAAAAAAATCATTTTACGTCATTTATGGTGATATTAATAGATTTCTCGAGTAGTTAGCAAAAAAATTCATATGACAGCCAAGTCGCCAAAATATTCTCAAACTTGGCCGCCAAGGAATGATTTCAGCTTGCTTTTATCCACAGTATTTCGCCAACTTTTCATTGAACGACGTTGTTTGCGCATATTACAATTTTTATCATAAAATAATTAGAACAGAAAGTATTATTTAAAAATTAAGGTATAAATTATGTATATATATATATATATATATATATATATATATATATATATATATATATATATATATATAAAACGATATAAATTATTTACACTTTTGTAGGTATTAATTACGCAAAATTCGTAACAATTTTAATTGTGTGTGTGGTTTTGGATCTCACGCACGTGAACACCCACACACTTATATAGACAAACATACGTATATACTCCTCGGAACGCAAGCCTACACAACCCAATAGAAGACTATATATTAAAATAATATCTGAAAAAGTTCAACGTGTCACAAGTGTTTTACGTAAAATTACTTAAAGAAAAGTTTTTTTTTATTTCTTATTACAGAATTTTGACACATTATTAATATAATTTACTCGTTTATAACATTTATTCTTATTTAAAATGTCATTTTCCTTGAGACGACTCTGACCGAGATATATGGATGTATATACAATTAATTGCACATTTTTCTGCACAAACAGTCATAGTCTAGCTCCGCTGAAGCTTTCTGCACTCATACTTAATATTTTATGTTTAATTTGATTTTTTTATTTTGTTTTTTGTTGCCTCATTGGAAAATGTTTTTAAAAATATATACGTTGTTACAAGCGGCATTAAAATGTTTATAATTGTGTGAAAATCTTCTCTGTGTGTATTTTGTATGAATTTGCAATGTAAAGTTGAGAGTTGTTCTTGCTTAAAAATTATATTTTAAAATAAAATTATTTAATAAGTTGCTATTTCTCCTCTCTGTCTCTCATTCTAACTCTTATCCTATAACACATTTTCGGAATAATGACTAATCAACATTATTTTTCTAGAGATTTTGAGCTTCTTGTTATCCATTTCATTCAGAGCTTTCCTGCAGTCACAGTTCAATGTGTAAAAACACGTGGTACTCAATATTAATGATTTCCTCTCTGCCCAAAATTTTTTACATTGTTGTTTTGGTTTACCAATTCTCCAGATTTCTCACCAATGGAATACAATGTAGTTATTGGTTCAAAAATGACTGATCTGGTGAACTCCATTCACTATTATGCAAGATAATTTTAACAATATGTGAACTTCCATAATTTAGCCACAACGCAATTACTAGCTGCTGGCCTATCACCTGCAAAAGTTGTCTTTTTCATCGACTCTCAAACTTTAATTTTTTATCTTAAATCAGAAATATACCAACTGACTGACTTAGAACAATTCAGTGCCCAACTAAAATTAGATAAATTTCATGTGGCTGGATTGTGTGGCCTTAAAATAAGGTCAAAGGCCATGTTGGGATTCCCGGAAATGAGGGAGCACACCAAAAAGCAAGCAGGGAGCCAAGTCGTCTCAACCAGAAGTCCGCTTGACACTCAGAAGAGCAAGAAACATCATTTCCTTATACCAGCGTTTCTCAAACTGTTGGGCGCCGCCCCCTTAGGGGGCGTGATAACCTACAAAGGGGGCGCGAGCATATCAAAAAGTCAAAAATAAAAATTTAAAAAATTGCAAAGTTACTGAAAGGAAGCAAAACAAAATACATTCCAACATAATTAAAAAGTAAAATACACTTTTACATTGATATAATACACTTACAGATGCATCTGTCCTGCACAATGTATTTGATAATTAATTTATCAATACTAAGTTAGGAACAAGATCAACAATTACTAGCGACTCCCATGGGCTTGTCATATACAAAATTATACACACAATTTAATACTTATCTTAATAGTTTGTACGGTTTATAAAAATTAAAGTTATATTGTAGCTTTAGCGTGTAGCTTTTAGAACGTTAATTTTGAAATTGTTATTGTATGGAGGGGAGGCGATGAAAATTATGATTGAAAATTGAGTCGCAAGTATTGCAAGTTTGTGAAACACTGCCTTATACATTGACGAAAATACATTGCATTGACCAAAGTCCAAGAGCCTTGAAAAGCCATGAGAAATCCTGGCCACTGTGGGTTCATTCGAGGCATATGGAAAGAACCGAGACATTTATCCACTTTCACCTAAGCACCGGACGTGACATCTTAGGAGTATACATCCAATGAGAAGACTTGGCTTGGTTGCTGAGGCGGCTTGCCCGCTCTGTGGCCATACCAGAATGGATGACGACCACCTGCTCCAATGCACTGGATTTGATGAATACCCGACTGGCAACGTCATCCAGCCTGTACTGATCAGTGTCAAAAGGTCTAGAAGCCATTCATGGGTGTTGGATAAATAAATAAATAAATATTCAAACGTATTCAAACTCCGCTTTTTATTTAATGTGAGAGGGCTAATGTTAACCTTACACTGTAAAGTAACATGAAAGCAACTAACGACTGATTTCGTAATTTTGCACCTCGGTCAAGTGACGAGGATGATACCTGATTCGATTTCTCTCCCTTATCTAACAACGGCACCACATAAACAGAAAAACATTTAGCCTTGACAGATTTTGTTGACATTATCTGCCTCTATACGGTGGGTCTTCAGTGGTACAGGACTCAAACTTTCGACACTCTGCTCACGATATTTCTTGACCATTACCACTACGCTAAATAGGCATTTTTATTTAATATCAAAGTGTGTAGCAGCTACTATATTCAGTCATTAACGTAAAACTGAGTCATTGCTTTTTCATCTCTTAAGAGCTTAATCTTTTCGGCTTTAGTTTTTGTGGGATTTTCCAATGTATGTGGATTTGTAATATCTCTTGTATTTCTTGGGGTTTCATTTTTTGATAAATAGCAGTGTGTTAACAAATTTTGTAATGGAAGTCAGAAAATTAACCAACATAATTTAATATAAACGAAAAAAAGTAAAAATAAAAAATATAGCTTCTGCAGCTCTAAAATCTCAAAAGTTCGTTTATTAAATAAGGCATATTTGAATATCAATCATTAAAAGTGAACGTAAAAGTTTAGCGTATTCAGATTATTTTAAGATAAACAATAATTTGTAATAGAATTTTCAAAGAAGACAAAGTAATTCTATTATCTTACCAGGAATTCAACTGTAGGATTGTTTGCCAAAGTTTCTTTTTTTTTTATCATATCCTTAGAAATTAAAATACATAATCGTATTTTTTTTTCCTTCTTGTTACATCAGTAATTTTTTAGATTCAATCCTTAGAGACAGAACTTCATTAAGAATGTAAACATTATGTTTCAAAAATAGTTTTTGTATTGAAAATAATTTAATTTCTGGTTTTAATTTGAGATGTCTTACAAATATTTTGTGAAGAGAATCCGAAATTTTTTTATCTTAAATTATTTTCTGAGTGGATCATAATATTATGTCCTTATAATGACATTATTAAAAAGGTATTAAGATAATAAATATTTGATGAAGGTTACTTTTCATAGCTCTTATGTGTGTTAGTACTCATTTTAAAGACAATATTTTTTTTTTCTTCTTTTAATGAATTAAGTAATTAAAATTATGAATTTCTTAAGAGAGAAAAAATTAAATACTGATTATGCATAGTCTACATGAATTAGACATAACGAATAAGCATATATAAATAATTATTTATATCTTGTTAATAAAAAAATTAAATTTTTGTCTTGTAAATTTTCTTTATCTTAGAACTTTTTTTCCTTTTCAAATTTCCTCATGCATTTTTAACCCTCTGCCTGGATGACCCGCTGATTGAATTTCACTTCAAAAGCGATCTCATTTTTAAGCTAGCTACTCCGAAAATGCTCCGATAAATTTCGCGAACTGCTTTAAAACGAATGGCTGTTTAGTGCTTTCCGCTGTTAACACCGCAGGAGGTCCCGATTGGTTTTGCAGGGGAAGGTTTTATGGCTTTTCGGTCTCTGTGTTCTTCGAAACGGGGAGGTTTCTCATTCACAGCTGTGGCCTAGGGCGAGGATTGTGAAATGGACATTTTCTACACTTCACGGTCAACAGAGTTCACCCAATTTATTGCAAATATATATTTCATATATTTGGAAAACTGCTCAATTTCTGATCTAAAAACCAATTAGGTTTTAAGAAATTTTAATTTTCTGAGTTTTTGATTTTAAATTCGGTTTCATTTTAAAGCATTTTTGCATTCCTAGATTGAATTAATTAAAAATATTTTTAACACAATCAATATTTCGTGTGAAATGGCAAATTAACTACAATTTTAGTTTCTAAAATCATTTATGTTTTGCTCATGTTTTTAAGTTTTGAGTTTTCTCACATTTACTTAATTAAGATTGATTTAAAGACCAATATATTTTTGACACATAGTTTATATAATTTAAAAGAAAGCTCTTTACTTTTGTTTTCATTATTTTTTCCTTTTGAAAAATGCCATGACAAAATTACGCAGGCTACTGTGATAAATAATACTTGAAAGGGATGGAATATGACTGAAAATGGTAAATCTAAAGTTCAGCTTTTTTCAGGTAATATTACAATTAGACTTTCATAATGCAAATGTTGCAGAATGAACTAAATATTTCCCTGATGTACCACAAACTACATTATAATAATCTTGTGGTTCTACATTTGCAGTATTTGAAAGTCATGCTACAAACTTAAACTTGCTTAACTACCACGATGGGGAACTGAGGAAAAAATAGATATTGTTTACAAACTTGGTGATTTCTGGATTACGTTTGTATAACTACTAATTTTCTATATAAATATTTTGCATTTAAAACTCTTGTGAATATATAAGGTTCTGATAAAGTGAATAATTGATCAAATTAACAGTTGTTATCAATGTTATGTCTTAGAATATTATTTTGAATTAAAAAGATATTTCAGTCATATATTTATTTCAAGTAGAATTTTCATGTAGAGCATAAGTTGGATAGTAACAGATTGAAAAATTAAAGCTTTACAGGCAATGGAATTTTTTTATGCCTTTACAAATTTTAAATATGTTTTCTCCAGATTTTTAATTTTTTGAAGATGAGAGTGTTTTCTAATCCCTAAGGCGTTTTTTTTCCTGTTCAGATAGAGTCTTGAAATATCTTGTAAATGTTCCCTTACATATGTTCTATAAAAGTTCATATGGATTTAGGTTCGAGCTCTAGTTATTTTTAAAAATATCTTAATGTTAATATTTAAAAAAAGTTGGGTTTTTTCGGGTTTAGCCATAAAAATAATTATTAAAATTCAACAAAGAGATATATTTTAAATTTTATACTTTTTGTTTCCAATAATCTAAATATTAATCACTTACAATAATTAAATATTTTTAATAATTTAACATTTTAGAAAAGTTTTAAAAATTTCAAAAATTGTTCAATGCTTTAAAATTATTGAAATAATGGCTTGTCAAACTAACCTATTATTTTCAGAATCAATATAATAGTACAATTTGAATGTAAACAAAAATTAATTTTCCTGTGACAAACTGTTTACGACTTCTGCTCATATTGTAAAAGAATGAAAGATAAATATATAACATAGTGGCAGTCAAAAAACACATTCATAATATCTGTTAAAAATCTCTGTCCCATTACAAATTTCAATGCATTTTCCAAACTGTAGCTAAAAACAATTATATATTTATTGGACATATATTATTTATATTTAGATATATTTTTCCTTATAAATTACACATAATGAATAATGGCAAGATAATTTATAAAATCCTGAAAGATTTTAATGAAGAAAAAAGCCAGACATAATTTTAGATAGTTAGAAATTTAATTATATAATACACACAAATATGCATGTTTTAAGAAATAAGTTGGCTAAGAAAATGAAATTTACTAAAAATTTCTGAATAAAGTAAATCAGATTTCATCCTCAAATACATATAATTGTAAGAAAACTTTTTATTCAATTTACAATTAGTTACAAAAAACCTTTAATAAAAAATAATTTTAACTGGTATAAATTGCAAAATATCAAAAAAAAGTATGAGAAAGACACATACATGTCGTTTACAGAAATGTCACAGTGTGATATTTTCGAAACACGGCACTGCACACACAGTCAACATTACAAACTTTACACTGAAAACGGTTTTTTGATGTTTAACGACTAAATCGTAAATATAAACAACGTCAAATATCTCGAGTGCGGGTGACGCTCGCTGATATTTTGAGGAAAAATTACAACAACAGCTAAAAATGCGACCTTGTTTGAATTATATCTAATGTGCATATTTGGAACTGTTTGGCGTACTCGAATTAACTCAAGAGCACACGTCAAGGGTTTATA
>BMAU01002917.1:0-49868 GCA_019973935.1 Trichonephila clavipes | reverse complement strand
CTTATTCAAATTTTCAATCGTAATAAAATACTTTCTGTTCATCCATTCAAAGTAGGAATTGACTTAAAAACAAAATTTTATATTATGTGTTGTAAATAAACTCAAAACAGAAAAGAACTTCACACATTTTTAAGAACATGGCTTTTACAGTTAAAAAAAAATAGTTTCATGTTATGAAATTAATTATTTTTGCAATAGCTTATACCACCTATTCCCTATTACTGACTATTTTCACATAATACCCTTCATTTGCCATTTTAAAAAAATAAACTTTTATATAACAAAAAGTAATTTTTTGACAAGTGACAATTCCGTTAGTAATCGCTTATCTTATATATATATAAATGGATGCTTGTATGTATGAAATCGCATCATTCCAACACCGTTCAACCAAACACTATAAAAATTGGCATGTATATGTACTTTTGGTGGAGAAGGTTTTGTGCTGTCCTCTTGTTGCAGATCTTCGCCAGGAGGTACTACAGTATATCAACTTCTGCCCCGTTCAATCAATCGTCAAGTTTCAACAGGGTTGCCAAAACTGATGCCCTCCGGGCTCTTTCGCCAACATTTCGCCATGTTTCTATTGAATTGCCATTATATAGTAAGGAACGCATTGTTTGAATATTACAATTTTAACATAAAATAAATACAACAGAAAGTAATATTAACGTATTACACATCCAGATATAATTCAAGCATTCATTACACAAAAATGTGTCACAATGTGTTACTTTTGCTGAGCAGAGATCATCTTAGGAAGGTCTTTCAAAAATCGACCCACAAGAGAGTTACGGGCGTTATAATTAAAAGAATCCTTTTATCAGCTATTAGATCTACAGACTTAAAATTTTACAAATATTGTTTTTTTTCTTGTTTGTTTAGCTGAGATATACAAAAAGGGGGTTTTTTTTTTTTTTGTTTAATTTATGTAAAAAACTAACTCATTAAAACTTTCTTATCCTTCAATCTGTATTGTTTAATTTTTCAATTCACCCGTGCGAAGAACGGGTATACAAGCTAATAGTATATATCCATGATGATTTTGGAGATTTTCATCAAAAAACAAGTTATTTTTTAGAAATATAAATATTCCATAATACCCGACTCATATCTATATTTCATGTTGTCTATTTCTTATCTTGTTAAATATGTTTCATTTATACATAATAATTATATTTTATGTTGTTGATATAGAATTGTTTTAAAAATTCCCTACTGCATCGCTCCCTGAATCATACTTGTAGATTGGCTTGGCTCGCCACTGCTAGAAGGTCGTCGAACCCCTGATCTAACTTACGGTACAATCTTCGAAATGCCTATCTTATTTAAGGGCCGCAGCAGACTTTAGTTTCGGGAAAAGTTGATTGGTTGATTGAATGGTGCTTTACGGCGCAAGGACCCTATAAAGCCATTATGCGCCAAGCAAGACAAAATTTAAAGTCTTAGGAAAATAACTGGCCAAAGAGAAAGAATAAGTTAAAATTAAAATGCGATGAAAAAAAGTTTAACTCTCTGCCAGTTATCCCAAAAATAACCCAAGATTTTCGAAAAATGAGTTTAAAAAGAACAAAAATGTACGCTTTGCTGCATTCTGCTTTGGCAAAAATAACTCCGGGGAATTTTTCTCTCAAAGTTTAAAGGTTAGTTAAAAGTTCGTCAACGAGGGTGGTGCTTCAGTCTGAAAACTGAAGGTTTTTGTTCGTTTCATCAGACACGTCTGGTATTTAAGCGTGTTCCTACGAGTAAACCATTCTTGAAACACATATCAGGATGCTGATGTGTCTAACGAATCAAACACCAAAAAAAAATTTGATAGTTTTCCCAGTCAGAAGCGCCATTTTTCAACGAACTTCTAAATAATTTTGAATTTTTTACATAATTTTTCTTCCTGGTGTGTTCCAAGAAGTGAACCATTTTCGAAATATACGCCAGAACGTTGATGTGTAGGTAAAAACGGACATAAAACCTTTTCTTAAACGCCATCTATTGACGAGCTTTTCGACTGATTTTGAAACTTGATGAGAATAAATTACCTGGTTACCAAAGAGAATGCAGCAAACCGTAAGTTGCAGAGAGAGAGAGAAAATACAGCTTACCCGAAGGATTGGCAAATCTTCCAGGAATCGGTTGCAGACAGTGACGAGCGCATCTTTAGGCCACGGCTGAAACCAGTCTGTACACGTGCAACTGATGAGGGTCGGGAATTTCCGACTGCGAGACCGAAGCGTGGAACCCACAGGCGAAAAACACAAGACAACCTATTGGAAATCAAAGTAAAGGGTTGGTTTTACGTCGCAAATATTCAGAAAGTGATGGGAGAAATAAAAATTAGTTTAATGTCATGTTTATAATATTTTATCGCCCAAACCGGTCGAGTGGTTTGCGACGCTGACTGCGGTACCATAGGGATTGGGTTCGAATCCCGGAGAAGACATGGATGTTTGTAAATGTAGAGTGCCTTTGCGGCAGGGGGGTATTCTAAATACCCGTCGAGCCGCAAGTCCTCTCGTGGGGTTGGTGGATGTGGTAGAGAGGTGGGAGGCCCCTGGCCACCCCCAGGGGCCCTCCCTCAAAATTGGGGTGGAAACGAGCCAAATCGTACCATCACCTGTAGGGTGCTCAAAGCTACGGCTAACGACAGGCGTCACTTAGCCCTTTGCCATGATGAATTTCGTGGGCCTCGATCTGGCCTTTGCCGATCAAGGGGCATCAGCAACAAGTGCAATTTTTTTTGGTGATATATCTAATAAAATGTGTAAGGATTTATTCTAGCACTTTTTCATTACCCGTTACGCTCTACCCATCATACGTTCTACCCTTTTAGGGCAAAAAAAACTCCTTTTAAAATTTGGACGAATTGAAATAAAACTGATATAAAAAAATACCTTTTCTTCAACTTGTAAATGTTTTTTACATGAATTCTGACTTAAACGAAAATTTAAAAAAATAAAGACTAGGGTCAAGATTAATACATTTCAAGCAACTGGCGGGAATGCCATTTTAGTGTCACATGATCCTCTCGAATTTAGCTTTACTCTTGGTATGTTTATGGGACAAAAACATTGCAACTAACATACACGTACATAACATAACATAACAAATCCATACAAACTTTTGTTACCATTAATCTAAGAAACATAAATCACTTAAAATGATCAAAAAATTTTAAAAATTGAACATTTAATAAAAATTTGAAAAAACTTCCCAAACTCTTAATTTTTTTAAATTGTAAAATAATGGCTGTTCAAACTGACTTTTTGCTTTCAGAATCAACTTAATAACATAATATGAAACATAAAACACAAATTATTTTTGATGTTACTGTCTCCAAAAGAATTTTGTAAAAAAGAGTCTTGTATTGCTTTGATTGCTTCGTGAGTATCAAGAGTCTGTCAAAACTACTGAAAGTCAATCAGTTGATCAAAAGTTAATGAAAATCAATTGTTGATGAGTCATTTTACACTTGATCGTCAATCAGTTTTACATCTCCCCAGGAAATAGGGTTCGTGGGCACAACCCCACGTGGGTTGACTCTGCATCCTTGGCCAATTCAATCAATCCACCAGTCAACCAAATTTTCCAGTCTTCAGCCAAAGTGAACAGCCTTTTTCGTCCTTACTTTCTGAAGTGAGAAATTTCACTGTGATCAGTAGGTAAACAGCATATTGCCATTATTCGATTTAATATCAATCATTAACAAAAGAATACAGGATGTACAACAGAGCCAAAAATCTCCTCCCGAAAACCACTTTGTTGTCAGCTCTTAAAGGATTGAACGCATTTTTTAACTGCAGGGATTTTATATTATATGTCAGATCTATATCTCGAAAAAGTTTATTTTTTCCATAGAAGTGTGTGCTGACTGCATATATTCTTAAGAGTGTCAAAAAGCAAGGTTGCTAGTGCTCTGATGGATGTGCAAACGATCCGCTTGCATAGGAATTCCTCTGAAGATAACGAAGACGACCACAAAAATCAAATGGTGCTGGTAATAGGGCTCCAGAAACATGAATAAAATTTCAGTTAAAAGATGGCTGCATTGACGGAAACATGATCCGCGATGGAAATAAGAAGTGTGATACACTTTTTGCCATTAAAGATAAATTCTTCAGCTGAAATTCATCAGCAAAATAGGTGTGGGTTTGGAATGGCGAACAGATGAACTTTGAGAGTGGCGGAACAAATGAAGAAAGAACGAGGTGACCACCACGGATGACCCCTCATAAGAAATTCAAAGGATCACAGTTTTTTGGAACAAAATCAATTATAGTTGATTTCCTCACTAATGGAGCAACCGTAAATTGCCTCTCTGGGTCAATTGAGAGAGGCAACCAGAACTGATCACAACATGTGTCGTGTTGTTACATGACAACGTCCTAGCATATACAGAAAGCAGCCGATTGCGATTGGTTGCAGCATTTTCGGTAGGAAGTATAGGACCAACCTCTTTAGAGTCCTGACCATGCACCAAGTAATTTCCATCCCTTTGGACCTTTAAAGTAACACTTCGGAGATCAGCATTTCAGAGCCATGCTGAGGTTCAGCAAACCATTTTGGCACGGTTGCATAACCTTGAAGCTGATTTCTATGATGCTGGTTTCGATGGTTTGGTGTACCAATGGAACAGATGCCCTAACAAGTATGATAACTCTATAGAGAAGTATAATGCACTTGTGCCTTCCGATATTGTATATGTTTGTTTGTCTTTAATTTCCTGAATAAGCATTTAAACCTACTTTTGAAACTCCTTCGTATTAATATTTGAAAAAAAGTTCGCATCTTACCTTAAGTCTGCGTTTCACCTTGTTGATGAAGTAGTTCCAGCAGTTCTCACGCGAGTCATATATTCCGGCTGATTTGACTTCGGATCTGAGGGCAGAGATGATGTTCTCCACCTCCGCCTCAGGGAATAAGTCCGGGATGTCCCCAGACGAGAGCAGGTCGTTGATGAGCACGAGGAATCTCTCGTCGGCCACTTGGGCGTCACTGATCATGAAGAGGCTGCCGATATTCTTGACGCCCGCCCTCAGGTACAGGCTGCCAATGTCGGCCTGCGTACCGAGCAAAGGGAAATTTTTAGCCATATTATCATTAGTCGTACCTTGCAAACCAGTTGAAATCATCATATAAATTAATAAAACAATTTTCCTCAGTTTTAATTAAATCAGTGTACAGTAGAACCTGTTTTTGTGCGGTCCTTTTTTTATGCGATTTTATTTTTGTGCGATCTTTTTTTTATGCGGTATATGAATTTCAAGGACTTTGCGCCCCTGTAATGCTTTCTGTTAATGTACCCGGGGCGAACGGAGAATTTCAGGGCCCCCCTGCAGAGTCAAGTTTTGCCTTTAATATTTAATCAGGCCTTGGGCTCCCTGCGAGATGGAGGTTGCGGAAGTGTATGTGTGTTACGCCCCTGCAATGTACATATATAATCTTCTTTTCATGTTTTATAAACAGTTTCCCAACAATGCACATTCAGTTGCTTTCAATCAACATGCCAACTGCTCACGCTTGGTACCAAAAAAGATACCAGCTTGTTTAAAACAGATACCAATTCCGAAAGGAGTACGTAATTTCAAAAAGAGCTTCGATCATGCATATCTGGTTATTGTGACATTTACAAGAAACTGTTCAACCGACCTTCGTCGCAAAAACTTATCTTTCACTTTAGGGTGCCAAAAAAATCAATTAAAATTGTATCTTCAAGTGACGAAAGCGATTTTGAACTTATTCATCACAGAAAGATAAGCGCTTCGTATTGCAATGTAGTAGTGAAATATATATATATATATATATATATATATATATATATATATAAATCATTCTATAATCACATAATAAATCCTATAATCACGTAAACTTTACTAATGTGTTTGAGAAATATATTCAATATTTACCAGTAAAAACATTAAAATTAAAAAGGCTTTTAAATATAATAAGAAAATTGGTAGATCCATCTTTAACTACAATTCTTTTGATTTGCAAAATAATAATAATATTGTTTGTAATCGTCAAAATTATGTAGATTTCATTGATGAACATCATAAACATAACATATCTGGGGTAATTTAAATATTATTAAAAATAAAACTCTTAGAGAAATAATGGTTAAGGGTACAGGCTTTAGATTAATGCGCTCAAATAATAATAAAGCTATTAAAGCACAAGTTTCTAAAGATATTAATAACTTCGTTACAAAAATAGCAATTAAATACAACTTTCCTCTAGAAGTTTTTAATGAATTTAAATGCAAAGCTTTATGTGAATTACTTAAGCTGAACTATAAAACCGATAAAAATATTACGTAGAAAGATGTAAAACACCAAATTTCAAATCTTCAAAAAGATTTTATTATTGTTTATGCAGATAAAGTTCCGGGCAACTATGCAATCATTTGCAAATGGTTTTATAACTTTATACTTGACAAACAGTTTCAAAACAATAGCGCGTTTATTAAATCTAATAGCAGCAGTAGAGAAATCATTAACCGTATTTCTGCTTTTTATAAAAATCTAGATTTATATATACAAAAAATATCAATTTTCCTTCTATTTTTCTAACACCAAAATTTCATAAGAGTCCAATTAAATTTAGAACTATTACTAATGGTTTTAATACCTATATTACACAACCAGGCAAGCTGTTGCGAAAAGTTATACAACACACTCTAGACCAGTGTTTTTCAAACTGCGCTATCGAAAATAAAAAAGATTAAAAAAAAAATATTTACTGGAATGAAGTAAAACAAAATACTTTTCTGACATAATAAAAAAAATACACATTTACACTGTATAATTTATATATCTGCGATATTACGTCATAAAAATTAAAGCTACTTCTATTCAAACCAAAATGAGAAAAAAACAAAACCCAGACCCATAATCGAAACTAAATTTTTAGGAAGGTAAAAAATTCATCACTGTTATATATTTGTCATCAGATGTAGGCAGCAGAATGTACTGCTGCGGTTTGACCTTCGAACTTACTTGTACGGTTCGTTACGTCCCTGCTCTTATGTGTATTTGTTTTCCATTTAGGGATTGCAAATAAACTATTTCTGCTGCGATTTTTTCCTTGTAAAATATTTTTATGATATTTGGAAAAGCACAGAGAGCTGAAGGATTACTTGGCCAAGATTTATTTCTATAAGTTATTCCCAAACATATATAAAAAAGCGTAATGAAAAAAACGTTTTACATAATTTTTTTGAACATCCATATTGTAATAAATACACTTTTATTCCGGAGCTGTCACGCCGAGCACAGAGTGCACGAAATCAGTAATTCTGGCAAAATTGTTTAATTGTTACCAATGGCTCTGACACACTATCCTCCTGTTTGACAGTCTTAACGTGTGAACTAAAATATATTTGTCACATATCTCCTCTTTTGGGAACAAACGTTTTTTACAATCTTGAGGTACTTGTTTTGACTGAGTTCCCGGTATGATAACTTTTTTTTCCGGGAAATATTTTCTGTGTTCTTGAAAGTAGGGGTGAGTATATTTTCTCTTTAATTAAATTATTCACTGGAATTACGATTTTTATTGTGTACTATAAAAATAATTATAAAAAGAGATTGGGGTGGCTCAATAACCCCACTCGACAAGTATCGAGTGCGTGCTGCCAGGTTTAAAACATGTTGAAGTCTTTTCACTTTAAATATTAAAAATAATACAATTATTTCTCATCGGAATTTTATATTATTGTTCATTATTCAACATCAATTCCTAAATGCTAATTCTGTAAGGCTTAAAATTACAGTTCGCTTAAAACTAATTATAATTTGAGCAATGATTTTAAAAAATCATTTTACATTTTGGCATTGTTACGCACTTGTAGCGATTATATCAATAATGTTTTATTTTTCTTATAAATGAAATCGTGCAAATAGCGGGTATTTCAGCTGGTATACTTTTAATGTATCAGTGCTGCACAGAGTATTTTACAACTAATTAATTAATGCTAAATTAAGAACAAGTTTAATAAGTATTAGCGAGTTCCATGGGCTTGTCTTACAGAGCAAATTTTTCAAAGGAATGCTTATGATTAGAAATTGATCCACTGAGTCTTCTAAAAAAAAGCTGATATCTATATTTTGCCTTCTAACAGCCACCGCATTTTGCAATATATTCCAATTTAAAAATTAGAGAAAGGAAAAAAACATAATAATTATCCTATTACTTAATATTTTTTTTTTTGCTTAAAAGCAACATATACAAAATTGAATATTTATGTCATGAATTTGTACTGTATATAATTAAGATTATTGCTTTAGCGTAAAATAAAAGTGCATTATTGCATTCAGAACATTATTAATGTATAAGGGGGCGCGATAAAAATTGTGATTGATAAGGGGGCGCCAGTTTTGAAAGTTTGAGAAGCACTGCTCTAGACAATATCTCAAACTCCATTATTGTAAAAAACAGTAAAGATATCGTTGAGAACATGCAAGGCAAGTGTATTAAATCTTTGCATAGCTATGACTTCGAAGACTTATTCAACTCTATTGATATAGAGGATATGATTTTAGTACTTAGAAATGTCTATATTAAATATTCATAAATTAATTTGATAAATTATGATAAATTTAATACTATTATACAATTTGTATTGAAAGAAAATTACATATTTCATAATAACTATTATTATCAACAAATAAATGGTCTGCCACAAGGTGGGCCAGCTAGTAATAGTCTGGCTAATATTTATTTGCACTATTACGAGAATGAAAAAAATTGATACAGACTCTTGTTACTTTTCCAGATACATCGATGATTTAATTATTTTCAGCAATAAAGTTGACTTTACTCCTAATTTAAAGTATTATCCACTCTACTTGAACTTAATTAAAACCAATTGCAATTTAGAGTCAGCAAACTTCCTAGATCTCCAATTAAAAGTTGAAAATAATATGCTAAAAAGTAATATTTTTGATAAAAGAGACTCTTTTGATTTTGATAATATAAAAATGCCATATGTGAATAGTTCCCTTCACATTTCAATTTTTAGAAATATTATTCTAAATTATATAAAAAGAAATAAAGATTTAGTATCTGAAGAAGTTTTAAGAATTAATAATTATAAAAAATTCTTTGAAAGTTGCCTAGACTATAATTATCCAGCTAATTTTATATATAAATATATGTCTTCAAAATTATAGCTATTTAATTATTATTATTTAATATATTCAGTTCCATTTAGTTTATAGTATATTATTCTTAATTTTATTATAATAAGTTTAGTTACTAAAAATATATAGAGATGGCGCCATTATTTTTAGTTACGCTGGGTTTTTTTGTGCTTGGTGTTAGTATACTCTTAAAATCGGAATACATCGGGTAAGATTTTAGTTTTTTCGCACATTTTCATTGTTATTACTAATGGTCATATTCATTATTAACCTCTATTGCAAATATTTTTGTTTATACATATTTATATTTGTCTATTTCGTCCAGATTCCTATAGTAATTTAATTTTCCAATTATATTCTATTAATGTTATATTCACCCACGTGGGGTTTTGAGCCTTTGCCTTAGTTTATCTGCTATGCTATTATGTCGAAAGTTTCCGCTGAAGGGGAAGGTTGAGATCTCGTAAAACACTGTTTAACCCTGCTTCACTGTCCTAAGCCAGTGACAGCTCGGGAAACCACAATAGTTTTTTCCACTCTAGCTATATTTCTCTTTTTTGGTTTGTAATGGTTCCATGTTCTTGGTTCTTTCGGTTTGTTCTTAAGATGTTTTAGGATTTATTAGTATTCTTTTTTAATTTATTTACTACTATATATATATATATACATATATATATACATATATATATACATATACTATTTGCATTTTAATAACTTTTCCATGTATACAATGAGAAACTAAATGCTTCCATGTGTGTAATTTAATTATTTTTATTTTCTTTTAAAAGTACTTTTTAATAAATTTCGTAAATATTTGGCGTATTTTCTAAGTGCAACTTTTTTATGCGGTCTCTCTCTACCGCATAAAAATAGTTCTGTAGTATTTCGACTTAGTTGCTTGTTATATGTAAAAATTTATGAAATTTTGGAATATTTTTGTGCAGTTTATTTTTATGATGTCCCTGTCTACTGCATAAAATCAGGTTTTACTGTACTATATAAGAATAATGATTTGCAATTCTAATTTTCTTATGTGACAATTCTAATAAAAAAGCCATTGTTATTACCTTGAAATCTTGTATATCGTATTCAGAATGCAAAGTGGGCTGATGAAGATGTAAATTACATATGTAGGCTGCCAAAGAAGCTGACGACTGTCTACCGCTCCCACCAACTCCAACTAGCAAAGCATTGCCTCCTGATTCCAGGATACGAGTAATACGGCATCTAAAAACATCAAGATATAAAATAGCTTATTAACTGCCATTACTTTTCACATACGTATCATTGATTTTTCTTATTAACTGCAGTTGGCTTTCATGTAGTAAAATTCTTTTTCTTCGGAAATTCTATAATAAGCATCTACAGACAAACATCTACAGATCTATTGTTGGATATTACACACTTTTCATTGAACATCTAAAAATACTATTAGCGAGTAATTACGCACCAGTTAAATGGAAATTTTTAAATATAGACTAATAGATGTTTGATAGCCTTTTTGATTCCTGACTCGAAATAATTCTTTAGTCTATGCAGAAAAGAAAATACTGCATCAATGACCTCCTGCTGCATAAGATAAGTTTTTACAATTTCCACACAAAATATGTAAAGCATTATAAAATATAACAGTTTTGATAAGCGTTTCACTATCAGTTTCTGCATCAGAATCGCTTTCATTGGCTCCGACAATTCAACATTTCCTCAACCTCAGTTGCATCGATAGGCAGTCCGTCATCAATTGTAACACAGTCATTAAAATCTTTAACTATACCATGTGTTGTGGAGGGGGAGGAGACATAAGAAAGGAATTTCCTATTCAATTTTCAAAACTCGAGTGATAGCTTACAAACATGACTCATTGGAACCTGTAAAAATTATAAAGTTCTGCACCCTTTCTTCTTGAAATTTGCTGCTTAGAAGAAAAGTTTTTTTCTGGTTCAGACAAAAAAAATAAGTCATTTGAAAAAAAATCCATTTTTTTTCTAATAAATAATAAGAATAGAATAAAAAATATAAAAATAAGAATTTTTTTCAGTTGTTGACTAATTCGATATATAATTTGGGGTTTATTATTCCCATTAAATAAGGATTTTCTTACCATAATTTTAATCGGGGGAAAAGGAAAGCTTGCTAAATCGCAAAACTCGTTAGATAGACATTCGGTAAATCGGAGTCCGACCGTATATTGTTTTATGTTTTATGAAAGTTTCAAGTACCTTTTCAGAAATTTTATTGAGAAAATTTTATTCTTAAAAACATTAACAAAACATTAGAGATAAAACAAATAGATATTGGATGCAAAAATATGGATGTTGTAGAACTATAAACAAAGCTGAATGAAGACAGCTTCTTGGAATAAGTTTTTTACAGAATATACAGGATGATTATTTTTTAAAACTAACACTATGCATAGCACCTGTAGCTCAATCTAACAATTGCAACGGCACTCAACTTTTTAGGAGGGAGAATGACGATATGCAAAGTAAAATTCTATAAAAAATAGTTGCAAATGTCACCTATAGGAGTATTTATGGCGGTGCACAATGTAAAAAGTGGTTACAAGAAAGAAAAAAAGTAATAACACATACAAAACAACAATGAAATTTTTCATTTTATTCCCTATATTCACTTCCCAGGAAAGAGTTCGGCCCCATTCAAAATGACTACTATTCTCAGACCTCTACCCAGTGGCGTAACGTACACCCCGCAACGCGGGGTTTGGAAGGATTCTAAGGCCTGACTGTTACCACGTTCATACTCTTTGTAAGATCCAGCTTGGGACTTAAAACCTGATTTTGTAGAGGGGGACTTAATATTCTCTGTTACACCACTGCCTCTCTCTATCCTCTGCACATTTCCTACAATCGTACGTAAAATATGTTACAGGAAATATTCCACACTCTCTGATATGTGCACCATCAATAATTCCCCGACTATTACAATTGGAAAATCTGTTATCTCCTCTTCTGACACAGGGTTACGTCCTCTGCCTGGACGAACTTTCAGTGACCCTGTTTCTAAGAACTTCTTAATCATTTCTTTCAAAGCATTAAGCGATGAAGCTTCTGTTGGGCTCTAAGCTCACTAGGAACTGTGGATGTTTAAGGTAACACGGCCAGTGGCGTAGCGGAGAGTATTTCTTCTGGGCCCACAAGTTGGATTTTAAATACAAAGGGTAGGTACTTGGCGGCAGTCAGGCTTTGGGCCCCTGTAGAATCTAGGTCCCCCCACAATGAGACTTTTGCGGGGGCGTACGTTACGCCACTGAACACAGCGTTATGGAAAATGCACGTTCCTATAGTGTGAGTCGAATATTCACTTGACTTGATTCCCTTCAGCTGAGAATAATATTCATCGGAGCTGTCTACTTTTTATAGTCCAAATTATTGGAGAGATTATCGTGTATGAAAGCATTAATACTATTTTTGCTTTCATAAACGTGTTTTATACTGATTCTCTGTTACCTTGTTAGACGCAAATTTCAAATTGAGAAGTCAATTCCTGTAAAGTATCAACTTTGTAATATAAGTGGGACGGCCTTATAACAAAGACCATAAGAGCAGGTCATTAGAGAGGAATGAAGATTGATAGGAATGGTGGAAGAACTTATGTACAGGAATTGTGGTAACTGTTTAGATACAGAGTAAGGGGTCTCAGGGGTGTTAAATTTCTCTAGAGGTCTGAAAATATAAACAATTTTCAACCAGGTATAATTTCTTTAAATTTAAATTAAATAATTCGAATCTTTTACACATTACTCATAAACGAATGGGGCTTCAGAAAAGTATAAAATGTTTAAAATATAATCATAATTTTAAAAATTATAAGCATATGAAAATAAGAAACTTTTTTATAACAAATATTTATTAAGTTTTACGTCGTGCATGCTATTTTCTAAAAGAGTAGGTTTAATTACTAGCTATAAGTTGATTTATAAATACAAATGTATTCTTAATACTTTGTAGCTACTTTTATATAAATAGAATAATAACTTACATATTTTAATAAATAAAAAAATACATTTTAAAAAATATTTAAAAATTGCAATATTTTACAAATATTTTGAAATACAAAAACGATATATAATACAAAAATTAGGTAGGGTTTAAAGAGTATGATGCATTGTATAATTCTATAAAGTTTTATACATCAGAGGCTAATATTTTAGAAAATAGCGTGCAGGAAAGCAAAAAGTACTTAATATTTATTATATAATTTTAATATGCATATGACTTTTAAAATTATTATTATATTTTTGAAACATTTTATACTTTTCTGCCCAAGCCCCGTTCAATTATAAATAATGTGTAAAAGATTCGAATCATTTAATTAAATTTAAAAGAATTTTACCCGTTCAAAAATCGTTTATATTTTCAGACCTCTAGAAAAATTTAACACCCCTGAGACCCCTTTTAACACCTGCTCATACTTTTTGACAGTCCAGCTGTTCCTGCTTCTCTACAAGAAATAGGGCCCTGTTTTCGTCAACAAACTTCTGTGTGGTTAATATTACACAGAATGCCAGAACAGTCATCTGGGTCCATGGTACTGTCTGATTTGGTCCCATCATAGACATGACATCATCATCATGCATGCTGATTC
Source organism: Trichonephila clavipes (assembly GCA_019973935.1). Taxonomy (NCBI): domain Eukaryota; kingdom Metazoa; phylum Arthropoda; class Arachnida; order Araneae; family Nephilidae; genus Trichonephila; species Trichonephila clavipes. The sequence goes on along the minus strand of BMAU01002917.1, from coordinate 36,129 downwards.
TCGGTTTGGTAAACTACAACAGCGCGATGAATACTCCTATCGGTGAGTTTTGGGACTAATTTTTCCCATGGGATCTTACTTTCCATGTTTTTTTCATCTCCTTGCTAAGTTTGTGATTGTTAGAGCAAGCTACAGATGGTTCTGAATAATGTCGTATTTAAAACAATTACCCTGTAATTTTAACAGTAACAAAGAATTACAATTGTATTGCAGTCTTGATAAACACGAGAGGAATGCTTATATTTCAATCATAATTCTTTATTATTATTTCATACCACAGATTATTAAATTTATTTTCTACGATAACATATAAACAAAGATTTTATCACTCGAGATTTAATCCCGTATGCATCTGTAACTAAATGTTTTAATCTTTGCAATGGATTGTATCCGTTTTTAATTCTTTTCTCTCTTTTTTTTTGTTTGTAGCAACTTAAATTTACTCTTATAAGTATTTTCGAACTGTTTTGGACTATAAAAAAGGAGTACTGATGAAAATATCTAGTTCCCTCACATATGTCTTACGGCATCTTCAAATAAGACTAGATCCATTGGGGCGCAGATGTCGTTGTAAGCGTCCAGAGCATCCTGAAGCAGTCTCACCAACTGATTCTTATCGCTCACCGGTTGGTAGCATGAGGTCCCGATGCCCTGCGCGAAATGACAATGGATGGGGATGTTCGATACCATCGCCAGTGAACTCTGATCGTCCATTTCCTATAAAAGCAAGTACTGTTAAGAATTTCATCGTAAAATAGTGTAAATGATTTAAATGTAATAAGTTAATATTACTTTTAATGCATTTATTTGTGATAAAAATTCTAACATTCGCAAGCACACACAATGCCACCCCTTACATTATAAAAGTGTACAGTTTACTGGGAATACAGTCAAGTTTGCATCCTATTTGGTGACTATATGGATGTTTCTCGAAATTTATAGAAGTCTATGGAGTCATGTCCTATGACGGAATCGGATTGTTAGAAAAGGCAGTGGTACTGCTTTGAACATTGGAGGGCGAGTTAGACTCAAATGCGACTCATCAGGGAAAAGCGCCCATTCTCTATCATTTCTGCATCAGCTGACTCTCCAGTTCTCAGAATGAGATGGACGCAAAACCTCTCATAAAGTCTTCTGGAAACAATGACTCTTGAAAACTCGGGTTCCTGTGGCCGCATACAACTCTCGAGAAAGCTGTTGTGTCCCTGTTATGCCTCGCTATAATGGAAAAATGGCCATCTTCTCCAGTCGTTGGACAACCCTTCTTATGTTTCCTCTCTATGATTTCGGTATCAAAAAACTGTTTCCATAAGTGGAACACGACGCTGTGCATTAAATCGAATTATCTACAATTTTGAGACTGGTCTGTTTCTATGTCATCTCATTTCATTGTATTTTAATTTCATCATCTAAATATTGGTGGTTACTCGTTTTTACTGCTTGGATTTGCATTTAACCTATTGCTGCAAAAAAAGCCAGAAATTCGACGAGGTATGCTGGAGAACACAGTGTGGATTTTGGCAGGCGCACTTGTAACTCCCTTTCCCCGAGTAGCTCCAACTATACACATGTATACGCTTACATATTCCACATACAAGATTTGCAACTTTGTTTCGAAGCAGTATTTTTATATTTCTCTCGATTCTTTTCATGAAATTCTCCCAAATATGAGAATTCTCTTGATTTTCTACACTAGTGTATTTTGAAAGAATAGTTAAAGGACAAGTTTCAAATCTGACATTTGATTTGTTGAAAATTACTATAATTTATCGCAAAGAGAGAGAGAGAGAGATCTTTGATTTTTTTACTAATACTTAAGGCTTCAGGAAAACAATAATTATTCTCTTTAAATTGAGTAAAATCAAGACTCGAAGTATAAATTTAGATCGAGAACTCTTCAACAATTTTTATCAAAAAATTTAGGTTTTTTTAAATTTTTAAAATATTTTTTTAATTACGATTTTGAGAAGGTTTTCATATATACTGAAATAATCATAATAGGTTCCGTGTGAAGGCGAGATTAAAACTCAGGAATTTTTTTGTTATGTAATTAAAGTTTTTACATTTCTTTGAATGTGATAAAATACATAAATAAATATTATATATATATAACAATAATTTATGATTGTTTTCATCCTTTTTTTAAAATAAGTTCAATAATTTAAAAACTTACTGATAAACATGCAAGTGTTTAATCTTTAAAGTGGACTAGAAGAAAATTAAAAGAAACAAGCTTTAGACATACAGATAGAAATATTCAATTTTTGTTCCATTGTATACATTTTATTTCATTCCAATTAATACAGTACTTTAGATTTCAGTGTATAATTCGAACGCACAACCTTGAGGAATAAGATAACAATCTCCGATTTAAAGTTGATAGAGGCGTAATCTAAAAAATACCAGGTGATTCGCTACCAATTTGACAATCTTGTAAAGTCTGTAGGGGTACAGAGACGACTCAAAATCGAATGGGAATGCAGCGTCGCAAATGCCGTATTTCCTAGCTATGATGCACAGAAACAGAAAAAAGAACGGAAATAACACATTAACCGAACAGAAAGCGTTTTATTGAAAGACTGTACTACAACAAGTGTTCGAAATTACGACCAGAAGTCGTCTGGCAGACCTGGAAGTGGCACTGCATGGAATTCCTTACGTTCTGAAAGATTCCTCCTGGCAATCTTGTGGTAGATGGCACTGAACAGAAGGTTTCGTGAAAACAGATCCTGATGGAAATCGCCATTTCCCGAGGTAGTAGGAGGAATTCGTATTCAAACGAAGAACTGGTCGACATTCTGATCATGTATGGAACTGCGGATTGTAATGGGCGCGCCACTTAGCGGTTGTACAAGGAACGCTATCCGAACATTCGTGTTCCACGTCACTCGACCTTTGCAAGTAGAAACACAAGGTAACGGGAGAGTCTGTGCTTCTTGACACATGAAGAGTTTGGTTATAAAGACGCCCGTTCCTTCAGTTGAAGAACTGATCGCTGTAACAATCAGAAGTATACGTTACATGCCAGGAATCTTCGAGAATGTAAGAAATTATATGCAGTGCCCCACTGTCAGGTCTTCCAGACGACATCTGATCGTAATTTCGAATAATTGTTGTAGTACAGTCTGTCAATGAAATATTTTCTGTCCCATTAATGTGTTTCTGTTCTTTTTCTCTGCTTCTTTGCACCATAGCTCGTATCTACGGCATTTGAGACCCTGCATTCCTGTGGGATTCCGAGTCGTCTCAGTACCCCCTACACATCCTGCAAGTTCGTCCGTCTTGTAGCAAGTCACCCTGTGCAAGTTGGTAGAATTTTGTTCTTTATGATTAAGCATAAGGGATTTTTTTAATAAAAAGAGAGGGAGGAATAAATCATAAAAAGGATTTTTCACCCACCGTGTTTCGTTTGAGAACGTCTGCAAGGATCTTGTCGAACTTCTCGAGGTCATCTTGATCGAGCAGTTTGTCTCCGTACACCCTCTGGGACTCGTGGAGCCACAGTTGAAGCAAGTCCTCGCTCTTCGTCAGACTTTCACTGCTGCTCAACATCAGGCCCTGATGGAAAAAAAGACATTTTACGATTTCTAATCCATCTGGCTAGCCGGATGAGTGAGTGAGTGGCCATTTACGTGGCACTATAGGGTGTCCCAGGATCATAGACTTTCAGGGGAGGTAAGGGACATAATAAGTATTCAGGTTTGCATAACAACCCATGCTCGGAAATGTCTTCGTTCGTCGTTAGGTGGCGTTGTTCACAAGAGCACTGGATCCATTAGCAGTTATCCATGCATGGAATAAAATGTGTTAAATACCTTGACTCATTAAATTGCTTGGCCTGACCTCTCTATACCTGCTACCTCAAGTGAGTGAGTGAATATTAACGTCACACTGTTCAGCTACACGAGAGCTTTTGGCGACGGACCTCGTCATTTTGAACCGTAGTCAAGTGACGAGGACGACACATGAGCTAGCACCCCCTTTCTTATTTACCATACCACACCAACGGAAGGACGTTTGAGCTCTCTACAGATTTAACGTGCATCGAATCTCCACACGGCGGGTCTTCAGTGGTACCTGTTACCTCGAAATGATCCATATTCAAACCAGTTTTGATGCAAATTAGTAAGCATCCAGGGGTCCGATGCCTTTCTCTGCAGATAATTTTCACGATACAATCCTTCTGATGCTCGCGCATTTCCTTTAGCCAATCCGTAAATCAGATGCATGTCTACCAGATCGGTATTTGTAAAACGTTCCTTACTTCTCTAAAGACGATGACACATCAAAAGACTGCAGTAATGCAGAGCTGTTTCCTTAAATGCTCTTGTGAACAACGCCATCAAGCGCCGAAGAAAGACATTTCCGACCATGGGGTGTTGTACAAATCTGAATCCTTGTGATGTTTTATACCTGCCCTTAAGGTTTGTCTCTATGATCCTGAGACACCCTGTATAAAGAAACACGAGGTATATTAGCGACGGACCACATAAATTTGAAACATGGTCACGTGACAATACCCGAGCTGGCATTCCCCTCTCAAACTACAACAACATACCAGTGGGAGGACATCGAGCTACGATCGAGTTAACGTGCATTGGCCCCCTCTACTTATTACTTGACAGCTTCTACTCAGTGGCAACAATGAATACCCGCCTCGAACCCGTGACACGTGTTCGGGCCACGAGTTCGTTGCCATAGCCACTAGGTCGCCGTGACCAAAATTGGCGTTGTGTATTGCAAAATTATATATGCAAAGCAAATTTATGGAAATAAGAGGTACTTCTCCGTTTCGCCGATGCAAAACTCGCCAATTTGGCGTTATTGGCGACAACATACACATATATATATTAATAAATATTAGTTCACAGTGGTTTTTCATCCCTTTTTAATGTATTATGAAAAAGAAGGTGCTCTGTGTGGGATGAGATAAAACCACGACTTATTTTGAAATTGTGGTCGTAAAAGTTTACCAGTAGGAATATTCTGTTTGGCGTAGGTTGTATCATTTTTGACGACTTTATCGCCTGCGCCGGCGAAACGGAAAAGTATCAAATTAAGAGGACATGGTACAAGACAAACATTTTTAGACAAACATTTTTAATTTAAAAAATTTCATAAAAGGATTTTAAAATTTTTTTGGTTGCCTCCTATTTACGGGTTTTTTACTATGTAAAAAAGTTGATATGGGTTTTGCAGTATTTTACACTACCTCTTTTTATGAATGCTTAAAAAATTTCATAAAACACTGCTAGCCATATAAATTTTTAAATCAGTAAACTTATAATTTGTGAAGTAATTTTTAAAATGCTACTCCTCCCCCCTACAAAAATTTACGTACACGCATGAAATTTGATTTACAAGTACTTCAAACTATGTATAATGAAAGTTGATATGGGTTTTGCGGTAACATGATTGGTATTTGTACAATACCTCTTTTTATGAATGCTTACTTATTGAAAATTCCTTAAAAAATGTATAAATTCTGAGTTAAATTATTTTTAAAAATAAGTATTGCTTTGACTCAAAAATGCTAATTTATTGCTTTTATTTCTCCCGCTGTCTGCCGCCTGTTTCTTCTGGCTAATAGTACATGTAAAATTTTGTTACATGTACTATCTTAATCCATACGCAGCAATAAATAAAACCTCGGGTAAAAGCAATTCAAAGATTGATTATTCATTAGGCACAATATTTTACGGTACTGCTATACGGCGTGCAAAAAAGTCTTAGCATTTTAAATGCAAACAAACTAGTTATTTTATGTTTCTGAGATAGCTGAGACTTCGGCCTTAATTGTTTAAAATTTTGCTTTTGATTTGGCATAGGGATGTGAATAAAAAAAAGAATTCAAAGCAATGTAAAAACTATCATAATTCTGTGCTTTTTTTGCTTTTTTTTAAGTTTAGAGCTTTCAAATTTTGTGATGTTATAGAGAAGTATATAAAGAATAATTTAGGCTAAAAAGAATTAGACTTGATTTTTTGATTTATTTTGGTCAATTGAATCGTACTGTGTTCGCTTAGATAGCAATCGCTATAAATTCTTATTTTGATGAAATAAGTAAATCTCTTATTTAAATGTAACTCACTCGAAACACATTGGAAATGTCCCTTAGGTTGAATACATAATGGAACTTGAGGGCTGTGGGATGGAAAGCGGAACTCATGCGCTTGTGCAGGTACATGGCGAGGCGCACTATCTGCTGCTGGACGCTGATTCGGAACTCCTCCACCTCTTCCTGGGACTCGCTCGGGGGATGGATGCGCCGAAGATGCTCTTTCAGTTGCAATCCAAAGATGGTTTGCATCGAGTCCGCAGTCGTGGGAGGCACAGAGAGGACGCAGAAATTGCGCTGAGAAGAAAAGTGCAGAAGAGGTGAACACACAGAGGAAATTTTTTGGCAACAAGAAGCGGTCGCTAAACTATCGATAACTGTTTTGAGAGATTACAAAATAGCATTTTACTAGGAATTCTTTAATTTTAATTTCTTAAAAATTAAAGAAAAAGTCTTATCTTTGCTTCGAAGAGAGGTTTCTCGGAAGAAAAATAAACTGTTTGAGGACTTCGAGAAGAAATAAAAACAAATTAATGGGATTTGTGCATCTCATAAAAATCTGCAGCACACTTACCCTGATTTCCTCAAACTAGACATTCTTTCGTACAAACCTTCAAATATGTTGAGCATTCAGTCCTGTCTTTCGGTATTCTAAAAAATACCCGTCACTCGAATCCTCCTTTTTAACCAAACGCATAGCATTCTTGCAAATCATACAGTCCCCTTTTCCAGCAATCAATCCTTCCAATCACGGCCGTTTTGCCTTCTCGTTTCAAATCATAAAACAAAACTCTCACACCACAGAACACTTATCAGGTATATAAATAAAACATGGGGGTTTTTTCTGAATTCTTCCCTATGTTCTTCCTTGCTGGGTTCGTCTTAATTTTTTTTACTCACCTTTGTTTTTAACCACCTCCCCCCGAAACCTTGGAGGAAAGTTATGAATAATCTTGCATTTAAATCAATGAATTCATTTTACAAAAAAATATAAACATTTGGAGAAAGAAAACCAGTAAATACGCATAAAATAAATTTTCAGTTGGGGATATTCATACTTGTAATCTTGGATTGATGGTACAGCTGCCGGCGGTCGGACACATCGATACCAAGTACTGGCAGTTGGTGACTTCTTTTAGAGTTAATTTGTTTCGGTCGTACCAGTGGCCGTAATCCAAATGTTGACGGATAATAGTATGGGGTTGACACGTGCCGTACATGTCCACCTGCGGAGGAATAGATAAAAATATCAAGTTGTAACTCTCATTACAGAACTAATTTTCATTAGTTAAAAAAAGCACTCAAAATACGTTCAAATTTTTTTGTAGTTTCACACATGGCAATAAAAATAGCTTAATTTTTTTTAGAAAACTACAATCGAATTACATATTTAATACTCATTTAATCTTTAAATTTCGTTCTTTCTGTTTTATAAGATTTGTTCAGAACTTTTTAAAAGATAGATTTATCTTCCGTTTAAAATTATGATGAAAAATGAATTTGTTTTACTAAAACCTGAACATTACATATACAAGAAAGTCAGTTCGGTGTCGTAGAAGTAGTGTGTCCACCTCGGTTGCGGTTTCGATCCCAGATGGAGTCGATAGGTTTTCCGGATGAGAAAATCAGAGTCACGCATGTCATAAGATTATGCGGCATGTAAATTGTATTCTGATATTATCGGTTGCAATTGATCTCTGATATTATCGGTTACATTAAGCATGCGACGAGAGCTTGAATTGAATAGATCAAGCGTCATAAATTTAGTAGTTTAAGCCACCACTAGATGGCTTGCACACTTGGGAACTTACCGTATCTGCAAATGCTCAATTGCTAAAATGCAGCCCATTTAAAAAAAACAAATAAGAAAGAGATTATGCGAAAAAATTCTATTTGAAAAGAAGGATTCCATAGATTACTCTATTGGCCGAAAATAACAACCTAAAACGGTTAAGATATTTATCAACTCCAATCAAATGATGAGTAAGTCCATCAATCAATCAACCGATCTCTGTATCCAAATTCCCATGTTAAAAACTGTACTAGGAAATAAAGGTCTTATTGTTTAATAAAAAGTATTCCTCCACCCAATGGTTCTTAATAGAATTAATGCCGAATTTGGATCCTTAGTATTTTCGGTATTGTGACTTATCAAAATTTTCACCATGATGGAAAAAAACTAAAATGAAAATGCAAATTGTTGTTTGACAGTTTGTAAAAATTTGTTCTATTATTTTTTCCAATTTCCGTGCCGTTATCTCAGATTCGAGTTTCAAATAATTTGAACCCAATCCTTGGACGTTTAGTCATCTGCAGTTGGCAACACCTTAAATGCAAATAAGGACGTGCTATATCAATATACAACTGCAGATGACGGTGTTTGCATATCGTCAACCTAATTATTAGAATGCGTAACTCCATCCGGGGTTCTAATTTGATATAGAAGTACTACGTGCAAAGTTGTTGTTTATGTTCGCCAAAATGGGCGATAACATTACAATATGGTTACCATGATATTTTTATCGTGTGGTAATGTGGTTGCCATGGGAATTACGTATATGTTTGGTGCGATTAAGGAATCATTTCAAACAGTGCTTGGGGCGTACCACTCCTCTATCAAATTTAGTTCTTTTGTGGAGTTAGGCATTCCGATAACTAGGCCGACGATATATAGAGGTATATGTCAGTTCGAGAGATATGCGAATCTACGAGATCGGGTTAGAATTTATGATTTTCTTTAAATATTTTTGTTAAAAATAAGTTTTACATTTACTTTACTCCAATAGAGAGTACCATGTTTTTGATCCTTAATAAATTATTTTAAAAAGAAATCCTGATCTCGTAATTACACCTTTACGAAAACTCTCGTAGAGAACAATTATAAATGTGAAAAATTAATCTCTACGGTACTGAATTCACTTTTACTACTATTACAATTATTACGAGGGTCATCCAAACTATAAATATCTTTTTTTCACAAAGCGAAAAACACAATATTTATTGGGGGACAATTCTCTTAAAAACCACACACACACAGACACTTCCTTCACTTCTCTACATAATCACTTTGAAATTTAAACTTTTCTGTTGTATATGTTCACGTGCTTCAAAATTCCCATGTTATACTATTTTGCTTGCCTGTACATAATGCCAGGTTCTTCTTCCTCCCTTTCGAAATGTTTACATTTCATAAAAACGCTTAGCTTCATAATATGGCAAAAACTGGCAGGTAGGTATGGACTGCAAGGTGGATGGTCAAATATCCCATCAAAATTTTTGCAGCAATTCTTGAATTGCAGGAGCAGTGCGGGCATTGTCAAATGGCCGTGGTATCCTAGGGCTTATTGTGATGAGCCAACGTGAAATGAGTTCAAGCCTAATGGTTGTGGTGACGAGCTGGTGGCGAACATGGCATGATTTCAAGCGTATTGCCACTGAAGACCTACCACATGCAGGGAGTCGATGCACGTTAAATCAGTCAAGGTTCAAACATCCGTTCATTGGTATGGTGTGGTAGCTAGGAGAAGGTGGTGCCAGCTCAAGTGTCGTCCTCTCACTTGACCAAAGTTGAAAATTAAGATCAAGATCTGCCGTCAACAGCCTTCGTGTTGCTTTACGGTCCGACCTCAATATCATGGGCCCCTCAAGAGCATTGGCGTGAAAAAGCACAATTTCTCTAGAAAATATTCTTCTGGTTTGAAAGGCTCACCGTAATCTTCTTGGAATCTTTCAATATATATATATAACGATTCGCATTGATAAAATTGTGTCTTAAAATGAAATCCACCCAAAAGACGGTTGCCATGACCTTTGGCTTTAAAAGAGTCTCCTTGAATTTTCTGGGTTTTATATGGAGGATGAGAGAAGCAACACAAGTGAGCCCTCTCTAGAAGATAGCCAGCCAGGTCTCAACTCCAGTTACGATTCAATCAAAAAGGGCGTCTCCCTCTACGTGAGTGATTCAGGGAATATTAATGTCACAAACTATTCAGCTACTCGAGGACTTTTGGCAGCGGACTTCGTCATTTTGAAACATGGTCAAGTGACGATAACGGCACCTGAGCTCCTAACATAACATCTCTCCTAGCTTCTACACCACACCAATGGGAGGACTTTTGAGCCTCGACAGATAATGTGCATCACCCCCCCCACATGACGGATTTTCAGCGGCACAAGGCTCGAACGGCCACGAGTCCGTTACATTGACCACTAAGCAACCACCACCACTTCCCTCTACTTGATATCGTGTCAAGAATATGAATCATGGCGAGTGAGAGAAAGTCATATTAGCGTCGCCATACGAAGTAACTCGAGGGGTATTGGCGATGAGCATCGTAATTCTGAGTCTCGGTTAAGTGACAAAGATGAAACCTAAGCGAAACCTCCCTCTTCCAACTACGACAACACGCCAACGGAAGTACATTGAGCCTCAACAGATTTAACGTCTCTACATGACGGGTCTTCAGTGGCACCAGGACTTGAGCCCACGACACTCCGGCCACAAGTTTGTGACCATAACCACTTGGCTACCACAGCCACATTTAAATAGGGTAAGTGATTATGCAAAAAAGTGAAGGCAAGTTTATACCAGAATTTTTTTTCTTCCAATAAATATTGTTTTTTTTATTTTGGATTAATTAAACATTACTTTTTTTCCTGATGCGACCCTCGTATTATCATTGTTATTGTTTTGTTATAATTATTAGAAATTCATCGCTCTTCTCCTTGGGGTGTTCTCTGACATTCACGGGAAAAATTTCCAACACCCTCAAGATTTATTTTTAACTAATTGGACAGAACAAAATAATCCTTGTGCATTCATAATGTCTACAAAATCCTATATGATTTTTTTTTAATCCAAGTGATTCTAATGTATTTGTGAAAATATTTTGTTGTACATTGCCTTTTTACTGCATTTTATCTTATTGTTCATCAAGACGAAAGCAAATAGAACAATTTAAGACGTAGTGTGTAGTGATAAAAACGCTATAGCGTTGGTCAAGAAGTATTTGATATTTATCATTGACCTTCGATTCAATATAAACTATTAGTACCTCTGGTATGTTGAAATCATCGATGAAATAAATTATTTTTTTCTGTCCAGGTGGTCCAAAATTCTTGCCCACTTTCTTCTCGAGATGAAGTTCCATGGCCCGCTGGACAGTGGCCGAGGACGTGTAGAAGTTGAAGGGCACGTTCACCACGAGATACGTGGATTCCTGGTCCAGGGCTTCCAGAGTGGACCGTATGACAGACGTCTTTCCACATCCACTCGCCCCCACCAGCATGATGGGGTGCCCCTTCGAGATGAGCAGGTCCATCATGTACTGAATCCGTTGAGTCTCTTTGGTCGGTACCAGGGTGTTCTGAAATTTTAGAAAATAAGAGATTTTTCATTGATAGTAATTGCGTTTCAACAGTCTTCAGGTCATGATACGGTAAGGTCAATTACAAATAAACAGTCAGTAATGCAAAAGTAAGCATTATCTGCCCTTTTGTAGTAACATTTCTTTGGTTTAATTATACTGGTTAACTATAAGAAGATACAGATGGTTATCAAAATATATATTAGAAAACATTTAATTTATAAAAAAATCCCTTATTAGGTTGATCTAGAAACGCCTTTGGCATGTTATACAGCTTGGATTCACCTGGGAATAGATTTATGCTGAGATTAGAGTGCTGAATCGTGTTTAGGGGAATGTTGTACCATTCTTCATGGAGATATTGTGAATGTTCTGGGAGAGATGCCGATGGTGGATATTGATTCTATATTGAATGCGCTCTAAAATAAACCCTAATGTTTCAATTATATTTTCGCCCCAAGGTAGATGTTTAACTTCATCCTCGTGTTCATCAAACCATGATTGGACAAGTCCCGCCACGTAGATAGGTGCATTATTAATCCTGGAAAAATTCCATCTCCTGCAGGAAACAAAGCAGGCATCATAGGATGGACCTGGTCAGCTAAAATTTCTCTCTACTTCTCCTCGATGATCTCTCCTTTTGGGGTTACGATTAGTCCAGCAAAAACCTACGACATGGCTGTTCATATCTGGACAGATCCACCTCCATGCTTGACAGCTGTAAGGAGACAGTCACGATAATACCCTTGTGCAGGTGTCATTCAAACATTCACCCGTCCTGTTATCCTTGAAGGGAAGAGTGTGAAAGACGATTTATCAGACCATATTACTGTCTTCCACTTATGAAGCTTTCAGTTTTATGAGTGTGACGTCACTGTAGACGACGTTTGGTATTAACATCTGTGATAAGGGTCTTGGGAATTGCTGCTCTGTCGTAAACGTTCTGTTCATCAAGGAGGTTCCTTCTAACTGTAATCATTGACACTGTAGACTCCAGATGCTGATTGAGCTCTGCGGTCATTTTTGCTGCAGTTTTTCACCTTTTAGACATAACAATTATCTTCGATACCCGTTGGTCTCTTTCATTGAGATTCTCTGTCCTTCAAATATTTCGCTTTGCCGTGATTGTCTTGCCGCTCTGTGTGTATGCTGTCAGGACTTTAAACAGTGTTCATCGAGAAACGCCTAAAAGTTGGGATGTTTCGGCCACATTTGCTCCTAGACATGCTTCTAGAATTTGACTTTTTTGAAAATATGAGAGGTCCGACATATTACTCTTTGGAAAAAACACGCGGAAACCAATAAAGCTACCGCATACTACCAGAATGCACGCATTTCTATTTCTAAAAGAAATTGGTTCCTATTATTATATTTTAGTACTTACGAAGCGCATATAAAAATGTCACCTTTATTTGCAGGTGCTTCCATTATTTTGATAACCACCTATACGTTACTTTGTATATTTTTTGTATACATTATTCAAAAATACATTAAAATGCTACCTCTTAACTGTCATTTTGCATTGCCTGAATGCATACAGGAAAAGGGATTCTTCCTTTGCATTCCTTCTTTAAGAACGGCGTTTTATGCATTTTTCAGAGGGCGATAGGTACCCCACCTATAGGGTGCCGCACTAAAAAGAGACACCAGCTCCCGAGGAATGTACGAGGTCTGCAGTGGTAAAATGCCAATCTGCAGCCCCGTTAGAAAAGAGGGAAATTCTGTCCGAAATATATGGACACTATGCCATCATATTTTTCTAATGCTTTTGCTGTGAAATGGCTAAGAATGATGTATTTCACTTCAGTGAAAAAAATCACGTTTGCTGAACATTAAATGTGTGAATAGACATTGCATACAAATTTACATAACTGTATTTATAAATTTACACATTTTTGTGTCACTGTAATTAGGAATCATCCTCTTAGAAATTAGAATTTCAACCCCTTTGGTCAGATGTGGCTTTCAGGATCCTAAAAGTATTCACCTGTAAGGAAACGTCCAGAGAAGGTTGAAATTTTTGCATCTTTCTGGACCACGGATAAAACCTCTTAGTGTCGATGTAGTAATCGAAGACTGTTGGGGCGTCCGCTCCGCCCTGGCCCGGAACCTGAGCCCCGGATATGGGAAACTTGACAGACTTGAACTCACTCAGAAACCAGTTTGAAAACTCGAGTCGTCCGTCGGCCCCGCTGGTCAGGGTTAAGCCGGATCCAAAGGCCCAGACGCAGCAGAACACGAAGTAGAGCTCGTACAGCTCGTTGGGGGAGTCGGGAGGCGTGTTTTCTGGGGTGAGCAGGCATTCCAGGAGACAGCACAGGGTCTGAAAGCAGAAAAGAAATGTGCTCGTACATTTAAAAAGAAAACACTTTTGAGGGAAGATATGATTTTTATGTATGTGGTTCCAAAAACAAACTATTTAATTCGAAATTTTGGAGGAAGCTGTTGACCAGGGCAAGTACACTTAAGGTATCCGTCTACGTGATTTTAAAAAATCGCATAAATGGGTAATTTTCATGATATTTGGTGTCATTATGAGAAAAAAAATTATTTAAATTCAATATTTTGGCAAAAAAGTAAACTTAGAATAACCTTTCTCTCAAGATGTTCTCCCTTTATAAAAAATGCTTCTATAATAATATTTTGCTTATATTAAGTAAAGACTTCTCCAGAGAATCTGAACTAGAATTTGTGAAAAATTCACATTATTTTTTCAGAGTTACCACCAGTTGAAATAATTATCGGCGTTTTTTTCTTAAAATTTCTCCCCTCTGTTGTCGTAAAATATGGATATTTCAAAAATTCTAGTTCAGTCTCTGTACAAAGGCCTGAGCTATATACAGGCAAAATATTAGTATAATAGAAGCATTTTTTATAAAAGGAGAATGTTTTGAAAATTGGTCATTCTACGTTCATTTTTTGTCGAAATATTGTACTTAAATAATTTTTTATTGTAATAATATTCTTAAACCAATTTTATATACGTTTTCTAATCTAAGTGACACTAAATATCATCCATTTATACGCTTTTGCAAAATCACAGTTCCGAACGTAGTCGGGTACCTGAATTGAGACCACAACCTACCGGTCCACTGCTACTCAGCGCATGCCTTAGTCCAGTGCTCCCCAAACTTTATCATCGCGTTCATAATTTTACAACAAACCCGCTGAGGGAAATGGTACACTGGTTGTTTATATTGCAGGTTGCTTTGATTTAATTATTTTAATTTAATTAACATGGAATATAAACATGGAACATTTAACATGGAATATAAAGTTATTTCAATAAAAAGCCACCCCAAGAAAAATACATCACAGTAAATAAAATGGAAGAAGATTAATATTCCTTGTGTAGCCTGATACTATTTGATCCACGGACCATTACCGGTCCGTGGCCCGGGAACCACTGTTTTAGACGACTGGGATGAAAAGGAATTCAACAACTTCCTCTGAATTGGTGACCCGGACGGGATTCACTTAACAGAAAGCAGTTGAGGATCTTTGGCATTGGTGTTTTAACTGGCCACCTTCAGATTCGAAGAGCATGCGTTATACTGGGTTGAAAAGAAATCACTGTTTGAGCCTGTCACTACGTGCTTTTATTCCTTGTCCTTTTCTTGCTTGCCACTTGCGGAAGTAGGAATTGCTGTAAAATTACTACTAAACTAAACTAAGGTCATTCAGTCTAAGCATATTTAAGGTGCATCAGCCTCGTTTTTATTCTTTTCTTAGTGCACAATTTTTATTATTTTTTTTTCTTTTTAATAGTTCAATTTGTACTTCAGCAAATTGTAATAATTTTTTAAACTCTCTCTCTCTCTCTCTCTCACTTTTTGAGTCTCTAAAATATTCAAGAAATGTATTCAAAACATAAAAACAAAGCAAAAAAACTATCTAAGTCAAGCCTGTACAAAACCTAAAAATTAACATAAACCAATAAGCGTAGTTGTCATAAATAGGCTTAACGGGTAAGAACTATGACAATAAACAAGGTAAAGAAAATTGCGGATTCACCTGATTATTGATCGACAAGGGTGAAAAATACTTTGCACAGCTTACGGGAAATGCAGAGCGAAGACTCCGCTTATAAATTAAGAGAAACAAGATTTTTTTTAAATAAAAAAAAATGTTTTTCCAAAACGGCGTTTTTCAACACTTAAGATAATTTTTTTGAAAGTGCATATGATGATCGATCATGTCGTAAAATCTAGTGGATTGCCTTTTTTAACTGATTGCATCATAAATCACATACGTTTCAAATTTTTTTTGCTAAAATAATGAAAAGAGAAGTCTAAAATACTGAAAATAAGCAATCTTGGTAAGCTTGGCTTTTTTTCCAGCTACAATATTTCGAAACTGCTTTTGATTTAAATGTAAATTTCGTGTCTATGTATCTGAAGTTGAAAAAAAATATTTTCTTGAGTGTGGAAAAAACTATCTTTTTTTCCTCTGTAAAAATTATAGAATTTTTATGAAGCCATCAGGTATTTTGTCAGTGAATAATAACGTCGCAATATTCAGCTACACAAGGGCTTTTGGTGACAGACCTCGTCATTTTGAACCGTGTTCAAGTGACGAGGACCACTTCAGAGCTGGCACGGACTCATGGCAGGCGTGTCATGAGTTCGAGCCTAGTACCGCTAAAGACCACCGTGTAAGGGAGAGATGCACATTATATCTGTCTAGAACCCAAACGGCTTCCCATTGGTTAGTGTGGTAGCTAGGAGGGGGGATGCCGGTTCAGGTGTTGTCCTCGTTATTTGATCAAGGTTCAAAATTACGAGGTACGTTGCCAAAAACCCTAGAGTAGTTGAACAATGCGACGTTAATAGTCACTCCCTCACTCGGAGTGTTGGGGAAGTTTTAGACTTCATCTAAGATTGAATTTTTTTCAATGTGTGTGTAGTCATTTTCTAAAAGTAAACAAAATGGCAATGATTGCTATAAATAAAAATGTAGTAATTTTTGGATTTTTCACTAAAAGGGTCATCGTTTGAAATAACTTTGCTTGTATGTAATATTTTTCTTTTATGAAGCGTCAAAGTTAAGTAACATTATTTTCTCAAACCAGCTTAAACTACGTTAATTTTAATTAAACCATGAAGAATCTTTGCTCCACTTGTGACTGCGATTAATAGCACGGTTATGAAAAAAATCACGTTAGTGAAAAGATTATCGTGAATTTGCAGTCACAGTACCTAATGATGTGATGGGGGGTATCAACAGAGGTATTTTTAAAATGAAGATGTTCTGCAAGTAAAAAAAAATTTCCTATAATTGTTATGCATAGAAAAGAACAAGTGTGTGTCATTAAGGAAAATAATCGTAAAATTGTTAAGTTTGTAATCACAGTAGCTAATGATGGGATACAGGATAACAATTTCCCCGTTTTCAAAAATGTGCTCGTTCTCATTTAACCAAGTGCTAGGGATTTTTTTTATTTTTATTTTACCCAAAACAGATACGACCCCCACTTTTCACCTCGTGGCCACTTATCCTTAAATTTCGGGACACCCTGTATATTATGTATTTTGTAATTTGAATGTGATGTCCAGTGTTCATGAAGTTCAACGTGTTAGAAAGATTTTTTCTATTTTAGATTTCTCTATAAAGAAGCGATTTATCTACTGGAAAAAATTACTTTACATCTGTTGTCTCTCTCAGGTAAGCTATCAATATCTGATGTTGCAGTTGGAATTTTTATTGGATACGTGCCAGATTTTTTGGGAAATACTGTATGCTGCCAAAAGTCTACGCGTACACAATTTTTCAACATAAACACTCTATGTTATTACTTGTATATTTTTATTTATTTTTTACGTAACCTATGTGTGACAACATTCCTATAAAAACAATTTTTTTAAAAATCAAAATCAAAAAGTATGCATTTGCCCTTTATCTACCGCATTATGATCTACTGCAGTTTTTTTCATGCAATATTTTTTTTGGATCACTACATAGAAAATTAAGGGATATACATAAGCAAAATACTCAACTTAGGGAAATTTAATCCGTTACAGCTAATTAATTAATTAAAGATATTCAACTGTAAATTTAATTGCATACACTGTTTACTTAAAATAAATATTCAAATCGTTTTCTAAGATTTTCCTTAACGTACAAAAAAATAAGACTATCTTTTGGCATTAACTATTTTTTCGGTACAAAAATGACAATCTTCGTAATCCGCTGAAAACGCAATTTTTGCTATAAAACTATTATTCTTCCCCGCTGAAATACTCATTATAGAACCCGTACTGCCCTATATCTTGGAAGAGTGCATTTCAAAGAATATTCCTGCTAAGTATCGTCAAAATATTCGCGAAAATGGTTATTCTATGTAATTTTAAAGGGAGTGGTACTTATAAGTACTGTCGGTAGGTGAAGCGTTAAAGACTCATCTAAATTATCATTGAACGGTGACATTCTCTCTCTCTCTCTCTCAAACTCTTCCATCTATTCTATTCACATCCCCCTAACAGAATCGAGACTGGACCCTCCAAGAAATTCGCGTTCCCCTCCCTCGATCGGAAGGTTAAAAATTTTACCTGAACATAGCAAATATCTGGAATAGGCAGGACTGTCTTGAATCTCTTAGTCATGGCTTCCAAACAGGGCGGCACGTATTTGTCGAAGAAGATGATGAGGTTGGCTTTCTCCGATTGGACGGATCTGCGCTCGATCCAGCTGACCACGTAGGGGTTCCACCCCACGTCGGCAGTGTCCAGGTAGAGAACGCCCCCGCGAGACACAGTGGCGGGAGTGGCGCGCTCCAAAGTGGACACCTCGAAGATGAGACGCATTGTAGGCGTCAGTGAGATTCGCTCTCGACTTGCCAACGTCAGCACCTGAAATCATGGCAGCCAATATGTAAAAGATTTAGCAACAGGTCCTTATATGAGAGTTCATTTTAAGTTCTGCCCTGACAGCATTCTGAACTTACCCCCTACCTGCTAATAAAACCACATAATTCACTGATTATATATAACTATTTTCATATTAAGGCTGTCTTCGGTTAATGTTACAGAGTAGGACCAGAATTTGGAACATTTTTTCAGATATAAAAGAAATGAAAAATTAATATGATATTCTGGCTTCACTATCCTTTAGAGAGCATTATTTTTTATCATACTTCCCGTTTTTAACCAAGTGGATTCATTTTTTCTGGCGTAAAATGTGTTTCACGTGTTTTTCTCTTACACAGTAATGTTAAAAGGATATGCCTCACTTATTATAACAAAAAAAGAAAGAATTCATGGAATATTTTGGCAGTTTTAAAAAACACTATATTGTTAACAGAGGTACGAGTTATAATACTGCAAATTTCCATAGAAATTGAGGCATTTTTTCTGTCTGAAAACGTGCTTCGCGTTCAGTTCAAGCTCTAGTACTTTTACCGAAGATAGCCTTAAAGGACTTTTCTGTGCACCCTGTGTATCTAATATTTTTTGTAAATTCAATAATTTGATCAGTTATTTCATATAAATAAATTTAGTTTAATGCGTTTAAAGTATACCCTGTTGTCATCCATGACGCTGTTGAGAGATTCTATCCACATGGGATCGATGTCTCCATCGAGGATCAACCACCGAGGACCATTGGTTGTAGCATTCACCAAATCTCTGTGATCAGAGACGACAACAAACCTGAGGAAACACAAAATATGTTTTGGGGTGAATGAGAGAAAGGATTATAAAGCTACCACCTTAACAAAATACAGAGAAACTTGTGTGTTCCTTTTATTTCTCAGCAACTAATCCTCAAGATGGAAAATAGTTTGTCAACCATATGGTAAACAAACTGGGTTATTCCTCTTCACATTTAAATTACAATGAATATAGAAAAAAGATGTATTTAAAAAGTAGCAGAAACATAAATTAATTATCAAAAATGCTCCATGCATACAGGGTTAGCAAAAAAATGATTCCTTCATTTTGAAAAGGCTATATTTTTAAAAATATTGCACTTATAAATACAAGGTGTTTATAAATGAATATCGGAGTTTTAACACTTTAGGGTATTTATTACATTTATTTTATTAGTATAACTCATACATGGAATGAAAGACCAACTGAAACAGTTTTGTTTGGTGGTATATGTGCGCATGCGCACGAAACGTATGTTAATTTTTCCTCCTTTCTCCACCGGTCAGCGCATTAGTAGAAAAATGACGACCAGTGAACAGAAGCGTTTTGTGTCCCCCAGTTTACAAAGGTAGAATCTGCTATTACTGTGCAACGAGCGTTTCGGTAGACACCTCAGTAGACATGTGAACACTCAAATTGTGCGCATCTGGAGCGTAGAAAATCCTCACACGAGGTGCTACAACGAGACTCACCTAAATTAAGTAGGTTTTTTTTGTACCATATCTCGGCAGAAAGTGGCCTTTCGTTTTCGACTGTAGCTGGTTCTGCCTATCTTGATGCTCTACAACTGTGGCTATTTCCTCAATTGAAAGAAAGTGAACCAGATAACTTCATTTGGCAGCAAGATGGTGCACCACCTCACTGGCATCTCTCGGTACGCGATTGGTTGAACATCACTGTACTCGACCAATGGATAATTTCCGAAAAGTTCTCACGATAAAGCTTGTTTCGCATGGCCTCCACGTTCACCCAATCTGACAGCATGGAATTTTTATCTGTTGGGGTTTATTAAGGATTGTGTGTATTTACCTCTACTACCAGCTGACCTTCCATACTTAGACACAGAATTAAAGCAGCTGTTGCAAGAATTACCTCAGACACACTGAACAAAGTTTGGGATGAACTCACCTATCGACTTGATGTGTGCCGCGTGACAAATGGGGCTCACAATAAAATTTATAAGCTTGTAGGTGAAACTATTTCAGTTACTCTTTCATTCGATGTATGAATTGTACTTGTAAGTTATATGTAATAAATACTATAAGGCTTTAAAACTCCGATATTCATTTAGAAACACCCGGTATAAAAGACATATAAAAGAGCCCCAAATCTCTCACCAATTTATGCACCCTCTACAAATAATCCGTATGTTTCCCTTTGGTGACACGACACACGTCCATACGATAATCGAATTCATTCCATACTCGAAGCATAATTTTGTGAATTGTCTGCACTGCAACACTGATGTGTTCTTTGAGCTCAACTAAGAATTACGGTAGTGAGGGTACATAAACAAGGTCCTGAAGGTAACCTCACAAGAAGTCGCATGGTGTTAAATCATCTGCTCTGGGAGGTCAGGAGAACAAAACTAGGTCATTCTCAACAAAACGCCCAATCCAGCAATTCGGAAGTTCCTCGCTTTGATCAGGGTAGAGCGGACTTTTTCAGGAACTGTCTACTTCTAAATTTTGTTGTGATCCACTCAATTGCGCAGGTGTGTGGCTATTATGTATTAAACTGTTTTACTTCTATACTATTGTTTTCGACTTTGTACCATTCTTTTAAAATGGGACAGAATATTATTTTTACTACCATGACACAAGTAACATAAAATTATAAAAAGTTAAATACCTGAACAACAATAATCGTCTGCTAGATCGTGGATGTATTCAATGCAAAACAGAGAACATACGTGAACCGATGTATCTAAAAAACCTCCCCCTGTACTTACAGGTTTTCGCTGCGGATTTCCGCACCATCGTGGGTCATGGCATTAACTTGAGAACCCAATCCCGGGAAGCGTGTGGTATAGAATGATGTCTCAAAAGCAATCCCACTGTCGCGGGAAAGTTGATTATCAGCATTTATTCTTTCCTTCAGTCGACGTGTTGGAAAACATTTATACGACTGGCATCGCAGTAATGGGGGGATTTTTCATACAGGGGTGGTGAACGTGTTAAGCATCATCGTGCGCTTCCAATGAAAGTACATGTGCCGTCTACACATTTATAGAATTATTTCCATAAGTAAACACAGTCACATTGATTGTGAAAAGTTGATTCTCCAGTTTAGCTGGAGTCGGTGCTCCATAAATATGTTTCTTTTAGTATGCACGTCTTAGGTCTTAGTAAAGACGTTCACCCCAAAATGCTTGGTGGTCCACCGGTCGAACACGATCGACTTAACGCCCGTCTCTAGCTTAGACATTCACGAACTGAGACGTGCCAATGAGGGGGTGACTCGACTTGTCGGAAGAGGAAATCTTTGAAGTCAGCACTGAGTTGCATTAACAACCACAACTGTAACAATTACCGGTCACAGTTTGCTCAGCGAAGAAAAACGGCTCATACATCTTTGTTTGTGGCCTGAGTGAGTGAATATTAACGTCGTACTCTTCAGCTACACGAGGGCTTTTGGTGATGGATCCCGTAATTTTGAACCATGGTCAAGTGAAGAGGATGACACCTGAACTGGCACCCCTCCCCCTCTCCTAACTAGCACAGGACGTTTGAGCTCTCGGCAGATTTAACGTGCATCGCTCCCCTACACGGTGGCACTGGGCTCGAATCCGATACCTTGACTACTCGGCTACCGCGGCCACTCTTTGTTTGTGGCACTGCGCTGAAAACAGTCCCCTCTGGGGAATCTCTTTCAGTTGTCATAATTACACGCAGATTTTTCGCGCGCCAGAATCGCACACTAGGACGATTCATTTCATTCTTGAATATCAACTTTGCGCCGAAATCTTCTCTTTCTATTGCTTGTTGCATGCTGACCCAGTTGTGCAGCTTAAGTCTAGTGTAGTTTTTCACGTACGTAATACTTTTGAAATTATAGCCTTTTCAAAACAAATGAATCATTTATGCTAGCCCTGTATTATCAAGCAATATTCTTTAATAATAAAATTTGATTTCCATTATTTTCTTAATACTCAAAAATTAATCTTTTCGGCCTTTTGAAAAATACCATTTAGAGTTTGATTGAAGAGAGATTGAATGAACTAACCGTCTTTCCACTCTCTGGTAGCCGGATTGATGGTTCCGAAGAGCTCGTCGTTGGTGACTGCCTTGGGGTTGAGGTCCAGTGCTAGAGGCTTTTCGTTTCTCTGACGATGTACGGTCAACAGAGTCTGGCATACACTGCTCTTGCCGGACCCTGCGGCTCCGATTACGAATACGGAGTGACGTACATCCAAGAGATCGGATAGCTGAAGCACCTGAAACAAAAAACCAATCATTTTCTTTGCAGGCCACTGTGTTTGCTTAGATGGGGACTTCTTAGTTCTTAAATAGAGCGCGTGACACTCTGACCACGAGTTCTTATCCATGACCCCTTTCCTCGATCTACTTAAAGTTATGGAATACAATTCCATGGATAAAATAGCATTACAGTATAAAATTGGTTTCAGAATGAAAAGTAATTTTAAAGAATTCCTTACTTTTAGGACAAAGCTGTCTTCGGGTTGCAGTTTCAATTCTCCAATAGCATCTCGCACCGATTTCTCCAGAACGGGATTCTTTTTTCGAGGCACATCCAGAGCGGGGAACAAGTCTCCGATGAGACCCATAAATACCCCTACGTCTTCACTCACAATTTTAGGGAGGTTGAAATCTCTAAGAGCCAACATGAGAATCTGAAACCAATAATTAGGGCACTTTCAGTAACGACAAATGGAAATTAGCAGGTTTTAAACTTGATCGTATATCTCAAATAGAATGATTTAGGGGTACTTGAATGCTATCACAACAATATTGGCAACATTAATGGTACTTATATACTATCGCAACCTTATTGGCGACTTTGATGGTACTTATGTATTATCGTAACACCGTTGGCGACTTTGGTGGTACTTATGTACTATCGCAGCCCTATTGGTGACTTTGGCGGTATTTATGTACTATCGCAACCTTGTTGGCGATACTGAATGAATCCGCACGAATTCTAAAAACGGAATACGCTGACGGGAATTTTGCGCACGTAGTCGAAAAATGCTGTATGATAAATAATAAGTAATTATTGTCACGTTGATTAAACTAATGTAGTAATTGGATGCTTGCATGAAATGAAAACAACTCTCGCTAATCACAACTCGAGACTTTATTCCACGAACTGAATATTTCTTTAACTTATATACACAGCTATGGAAAGTTCTAGATCTTTCCATACAAAATACAATAAATTATGCAAATAACTACAATTACAGTTAATACTAAGCACTAAAACCTTCTTGACTAGGAGACAAATATTACTGTAGGCAAGTCGCCTGCAGCCAGACTCAATCCGACGATTTACTGCTCGTGAGTTCGATGCTCTACAAACCGAGCCATATTGGTGTCCCCAAGCGAAGTGAACTATTTTGTTACATAATAAACAAATAATAAGTAATAAAAGGGAGAATAACTAATTTTTACATGTTATTTAATTTTGTTTATTTTATTTTATTTTATTTTGGTTTTTTAGTATTATTTATAAAATTACGAATTACGAATTATTACAAATGTATTTCTATAAAACTTTTTGAACCTTATAATTATGTTGTTTTCTAGAGAATCTACTAAAATATTTCTTATTGCAAAAATACTTTTTGAGTTATGGATTATTATTTAAATAATGGTCTCATGAAGAATACAACATTTCTTATGTTTACTCAATCAGCTCTTAAGTTTTCAAATTTTAATAAAACATTAAACTTTTAGTACATTTTCTAGATAAATGTATATTATTTCTTTTAGTAATACTTTTACTAATATATATTTATTATACTTTTTTCTCTAAATGCTTTGAAGTTTTTCAAAAATATTGCTAAAATTTCACTAATAATTGTGATTTTTGTAAAATTCAGGTAATCTATTTTAAATATTTTTAGTTAAATAGTAGTATGTATTGGTATTGAGTCCTAAAAGAGCATATAATGTTTAAATATGGTATTTTGTTAAAAAGTACTCCGAACGTGTTCGGATAACTTAAAAATGTTTCTGCAAAAAGCAAAAATGGCAAGAGAGAAACACATGAACTAATTAGCGGGAAACACAGGATTGCATGTATCATGTGACTATGACATCACATGAATTCAGCCATTGGAAAAATTTAAGTATCGAAATAAATAATATACATATGTGTGTGTGTGGTATCTTTATATTTTTATTATACTTGAGAGAGAAACACGTGTTTTTTCCCTCGCAATAAGGAAAGGGAAGGATATTATTCTTCAAAATTTTATTGTATTACACATTTTACGCTTTAGTGTTATCAATATGTGCACTATAGATGCCACTATTTTTAAGAAACATTTTCCTGATTAGCATTGCGGCATCTCTATTTATATATTATCTTTGTTTCTATAAATTTAGTTTTTCTGACCTGGCAACAAAAAGTTGTTGACAACGTAGCGCTTTGTAAGAACGTTAACAAAAAAGCTTAACGATCTAAAATAGTTTTCTTCTGTTATTTTTAAACATTTAAAAAGGATGAATTAACTCTAAATAATTAACTTATTAATTCCATATATATTATATGTAACTAACTCATCTACAAACTGTACGTAAATCTGTAAATGTAGAATCTGTAACAAAAAAATAAATAGAAAAACACAACAAACAAACAAAAAATCATTCGCCTATTCACCGACTCACTGGTGGGATAGTAGTGTAGCGGTATCTAACTAAGCCAATGACAGCCTCCGGACAGAAGTGATCACTTTTGTCTAGTGGATATGTTACTAGGCTACGAGCCCGAATGTCGCGGGTTCTAAACACTACAGCATCTTGTTTTGAATCCTACTCTCAAAAAAACCCATTGACTGATTCTCTATTTATTTTTGAAATACCTCATTGAGTTCGACTCTGTAATAGGATCATTTCGGGAAAATTTAACTTCATCAACTCACGTGCTCTTCAGGGGGTGGCTGGCGATGATCTCTTCAAGGATCCTGCCACCACTAGGACCGGATTTAATGGCCCTTAGTCCCCAGTCGTAGTGATCTTGTTTGCTCAGGAGCTGCTTGCACAGGGAATAGAGAGTGGTGAATTTCTGACCCAGGCTTCTGGCTTCTACAAAGCCTTCTGCTACCAACATGATTTCGCAAATCAGTTGGATGTCTGGGGCCACCATCGCACATGGCCTGAAAAACAGGAAGCATTTCAAATATTTAGATTGGGTGAATATTAACGTCGTACTATTCAGCTACTCGAGAACGAAACCTGAGCAGGCACTCCCTCTCCTAGCTTCCACACCACACCAAAAGAAGGACGTTTGAGCCGCTTCGATGTGCATCTGCCTCCTCTACACGGTGTGTCTTCAATATCACCAAGACTCAAACTCGTGATACTCCAGCCACGAGTTCCTGACCCTAACCACTAGACCAGTGGTCGCCAAACTTTTTGACCTCACGGACCAGTAAGTTGATAATTTAAATCCCGCGGACCACTAATAGGATTTTTAACTGTGTTAGATTATAATTGTTTTATAAATATATTTAAGAACACAATCTTAAAATATAACTGAACGTGATAAGTGAGTCTATTCCTCATTTTTCTGGGGTTCAGCGAGGACCACTAGTGGTACACCACTTTGGCGACCTCTATCCACAGCCATTTCATTAATTGGGAAAAGGGGGAAGAAATAAGAAATGTAGGTTGGAAATGAAATTAAAAGAGTATAAACTATAGTAGAAAAAATATATCGTTGTTTTTATAAGTTCCGATAATATTTCCAAACGTTCCAATTTTTCTTTTTAATTCTTATCTCACAATTAAAACCAAAATAAAAGCTTGTGGAGACCCCCTGGGTCTCACCTTGAACACCAAGACTAATTTGAGGCAAAGAGCAATTTTGTGTATAATAATATTTATTTATTATTTCAATTTCTCAAAAAAAACTAATAACATATAATACTTATATGTTACGTCAAATAAAAGGATGTACCTTTATACTGAATTAAATTACGAATGATGCAACTAATTAATAATTACGCTCAAGTTCAAGTAAGGTCTACCGAAATAGGAGATCCGAGAAATACACGTATTCGAATTCTTAACTTTCATTAACTTTAACTAATTCGACTAAACTGACGCTTATTTTAAGCGTACGTAAATTATATTTACCGCTGGCTCTATCAGCTTTCTGGTACTTCCGTCGAATAGCAGCACGACGTCTTCACTATCCTAATATCCTGGAATCCTCTAAGATTGCGGTTAAAGTTTCTGGCTCAATAGCCTTCCGTCATCTACATTGCTAGCTTACAACACTCGACTTAAATACCTTATCTATTTTGTATATCCCTTTCATCTTTTTGGAGTTGATTGAAAATATACGCGAATTTATATTCCCCAAAAAGACGCCTAAGAAGATTAGTGGAAAGGTTCCGTACAGATTCGTCACAAGCTTTGTGTAAATAAAATCAGATTTTCATAACATTAATGTATTTATTTCAACTTATCAGCTTAGTCTATTTAAAGGAATCCGCCTATGGACGGTGACACGTTTTCTAAAATGTCAGGCGATTAGAAATTTTATGATATTTTGTTGGTGCTTACGAATGAAAAACACCATCAAGAAATATGACAATTTAAATTGATTTAAATGAGGTATTTAACTTAAAATTAGATGAAAATGGAATTAAAAAACCCATATTTTTAATTATTTCTTTACACAATATACTTGACACAATTATAAAGACAATGAATTACACTGGCCTCAAAAAGTTAAGGTACAACATGTTTTTCGAAGCTCACCATAAAAAAATGGCAGTAACAATAAAATGCATAGTTTACATGAATGATAATAACGAACTTTAAAAACATTAATGCAAAAACGATTGCTACAACTTTTTTATTTTATAGAAAAGAACGTATATTTATGAGTGAGAGAAAAATATGCAAATATCAAGCTTTCGTACTTTTGTGTGTAAGTTGTGTTGATTTTCAACAGTTGTTGGCAGTTTCGGTGACAATAGTCAATAGAGTTTAGAAAATGTCTCAGAGACGTCGTTTACCCAATTCGTTAAGGTGGCGGGCAGTTGGATGAATGGAAATGGGATTGTCGCAGGCTGATGCTGCTAGACGTCTCAATGTGTCTCGTAGTGTTGTTCAGCGACTTTGGGATCAATACCAATCCGAAGATTCTGTGTCCAGAAGACCTGTTCCAGGTCGACCACGAGCTACAATACCTGAAGAAGACCGTTTTCTAGCTCTTTCGGCACGAAGGAGAAAAACCACTACTGTGCCGCAGCTCGTTACAGACCACTTTCAAGCATCAGGAAGAAGAATCTCCGCTACTACGGTGCGAAATCGTCTTCACAATGCAGGTCTGTATGCAAGAAGACCAGTTGTGTGCGTTCCCTCAACGGACGACAGCGAAGGAACCGCTTATGCTGGGCAAGAGAACATGTTTCTTGGACGCAGCAACAATGGGCTTCTGTGCTGTTCACAGACGAGTCCAGATTTACAATGGAGAGTGATTCAGGGCGTCTACTGATCTGGAGGGAACAGCGCACTAGATACCATCAATCCCCAACACTGTTGAAAGACACAGTTATAGAGGTGGTGGAATCCTGGTTTGGGCAGGGATCTCGCTCGGTGGCCACACTGACCTGCATGTGTTCCATGGAGGAACCGTAACTGGTCTTAGATATCGGGATGAGACCCTTGATCCATATGTCCGACCATATGCTGCTGCTATTGGTAACGACTTCATTCTGATGGATGATAATGCACGACCTCACCGAGCTCGGATTGTTGAGGAGTATCTGGAGGATCCCGGTTTGGAACGAATGGAATGGCCAGCTCGATCTCAGACCTGAATCCGATAGAACATCTTTTGGGACTATCTTGGCAGAGGGTTGCTGCTTTAAATCCTCCTCCAAGGTCGTTACATGAGCTGAAACAAGGCTTACTCTGTGTCTGGTCTTCGCTTCCTATTCCGGTGTCCGACAACTTAATAAACAGCATGAGAAATCGATGCCGCCAATGCATTCAAATTAGGGGTGGACACATTCCTTATTAGAACCCATTTTTGTATTGTTTTTATGCCATTTTACCACATAACACTGTGATGTGCTGTTTTCTCCAAGAATGGACTTTTCCGCAGAGATTGCTTTTTTTGTTATAAATCGTTTTTGCAATACACTTATACAAATTTCTATGACGCATTCAATAAAAAACTATTTAATGCACATATCCTTCAAATTTTTTGTTTCTACATTCATTCATTTGCAAATTAGACACAAAAACCCGGTTGTACCTTAACTTTTTGAGGCCAGTGTAAAATCTAAAAGCATTCCAGTTTATAAAAAAGTTACGGGTCCTTGCATATTTTCTCGTAGAAAATTTTGTTTAATGCATGTTGTTCGTAACAATGAGCTGTCAAGAATAAAAACAAACTATGGATATTAGAGCTAAATCCTCATTTTTTGCCTTTATATTATACTTTAAATAATATGAATACAAAATATGAAAGAAATACTAGTACATTCATAATTTTTTGAGGTGTCAGGTTTTACGTAACATAAATTTGGCAAAAAATGCGATCGTCATAAAAGGAATTAAAATATGTATTTAATATTTTAGTAAAATAAAACTTAATTTCCGGTGTTTTTCTTAAAATTCTCCACTTTTATAGAACAGATCTTTCTCGTTCTCTATCTTGTTAATTTTTATCTTTATGACTGCTCGATTTTGTTTTCTTAAAATTATTGAGTTTCAGTCATTGATTCAGAGACACGTAGGAAGATACCTCATAAGGCAGGGGTGGCGAAAGTTTTAGGGGTCAACGTGCCATTTTTCCTAAAGGAATGTTTAATGATGTATAGACGTGCCGTCAAATAATTTTGACTTGTGATTTTTGGGGAAATAATAAAACTAAATACTAACAACTCTAAACTCCTATTTATTTCAAAAAAATACATTTTGCCCTTTATAGTAGAAAATATTTTAGTTATACGTGTAATTCAGATTAAAGTAACATTAGCGTGATTTCTGCTACTGATGATTAGATGAAAAATAACTTAAATTATGATTGTAGGATGTTACTTCATCTTTGAAAATAATGACTCACAGGCGTGAGTTAGAAGAAAATATGGTTAAAATAGCATTACCCAGCTTCTTCAAACAGTTAAATGTATATGCAATCGAATTCCATGTTTTCAAAATTCCATTATTAGCGAATCTAATATCTATTAATCTTTGATCTTTCTGTTTCAATCAATTCCAACTTTCTCCTTTTTTCAACAAATTTTTGAATTCATATTAAACTAGACTGGAAATCAATCAGTTGCAATTCAAAATTTTCAATTTACAACCAATCGAATTGGGATAAGTTCAGCTTATTAAATTAAATCACACCAGAGTACATAAGAAAACTTGAGCGTTTCCGATAATTCTTTGAACTGAGAAAAATCTCGCTGAAAATTGCAACTGACCACTCGCGTTTGTTCGTAATACTTCATATTGAACTTTGTTATTTTGAATTAAAATGCAAAATGTTTTGATCGGTGGCGTGCCCAAAATATTTTGTAGCGTACCAGTGGTTCGCCATCCCTGTCACAAGGTAACATACTATATACAAAAAAAGCCCGTATTAAACTTTTGGAATCCAGCCAATCCAAGATAACAAAATTTAGTCCCGTACGTTAAACCCAAAATCAGACTTGACTGCTTTTTTTTGTTATTGACCTCAGCCACAAACCTAAGAACAAACTTCGGATTCTTTTCTGAACACCCCCCATTCAAAGCTTAGAAAGGTACAAATGATTCGGGCTATGCAGTAAATACAATATTTAATCACCATGCCACTTGAAACTACTGTTTCCTTAAACATTTGTATAAGGGTAGCCCAAATTAACCCTTTATCTACCGACGGTACTTATAAGTACCACTCCCTTTAAAATTACATAGAATAACCATTTTTACGAATATTATTACGATACTTACCAAGAATATTGTTTAAAATCTACTCTACCATGATATATGGCAGCACGGGTTCTATGATCAGCGGGGAAGAATAATAGTTGTTCAGTGTACGTATGTAAATGTAGAGAGCGCCCTCTAGCGCTCAGAGTGTCGAACGAATCTGTGTAACCTCTGACTCCATCGAGTAAGGAGTCAAATCGAGCGAGCTGAGCAACAAGTAATAAAAACTACAGTCCACTTACTGAGAGAGACCTTTTTCTAGACTTTTACTTGTGTACCCAACATTCTGGTCCAGTCTCAACCGGAGAGACCTATGCATTGAAAATACGAGGTATGTGCTGTTGTTTTTTGACTTTTCGTTGAAAAATCGAACTTTAAACTTTAACGATGTTTAAAAGCAAAAAAAGGCACTTGGGTGAATCGCTTCTGAATTAGAGTTGTGTGTGAGTGATAAATTAACTGTTTTAGACTTGATGGATCTTATAAAAAACTGTGATAGATACAAAAACGATCCTGATTCAGTGCATGAGTTAGCAAATTTAATTATCGAAGAAAGTAGAAGTATGACGAAAGTCAACAATTAGAGCTAGAAAAATAAGAGAGAAAGTCTAAGCTCCAGTTTAGAGATGGCGAGAATACGAGCAAATGATAAAGACAATAATACTGAAGTTAATTGTAATGATTCCTTTTCTGTGGATTCTTTAATTAAAAGTATCCGCACACTTACAGTGAAAATTCCCGACAAACCTGAGGATGGAGTTTCTTTTTATCATTAGAACGCGTGCATTTGTAGCCAAGTGTTACTGATAAATTTAAGCCTGATTTTGTTAAATTTATTAGGAGAAAAAGCTGCAAATATCATTATATATCTGAAAGATGAGGATCTTAAAAATTATGATAAAATAAAGTCCATAATACTCCAAGAATTTGAGCCAACTCCTCAATCGTGTTTAGAGAATTTTTAAAGAAAGCAACACACAGCAAATTATGAATCCCATGTCCAGTTTGCTAGTAGATTAACAACAAATTTAGGAATACTATT
This sequence comes from Trichonephila clavipes, assembly GCA_019973935.1. Taxonomy (NCBI): domain Eukaryota; kingdom Metazoa; phylum Arthropoda; class Arachnida; order Araneae; family Nephilidae; genus Trichonephila; species Trichonephila clavipes. The sequence continues at coordinate 4,891 of BMAU01002917.1, read as the reverse complement.
TAAAATTGAGAATGTTTCAAATTTCGAGGTATTAAAACAATTAATAGTTTTCAGACAAAATATTTAGTACTTTAGATAAAAGAAACCGCATCGCATATTGTGTCAGACAAGCAGATAAATGGTTTGATCCTTTAACATTGGGAAAAGAAATTGATTTATTTTATTCATCGCGAGGAAAACCACTGAGTGAGAATATTAATTATTGTCGCAAAATCAAAATTCTAAAAATATGTCTAGATTATTTTTCTCAGATGTCAAAGGGAAAAAAATGTGTTTTGTGTCAATCTGATGGTCATTTTTTAAATAAATGTCCCTCAATATAAGCAATTATCAGTAAATAAACAGGTGAACTTGTTAAAAATAATTCCTTGTGTTTTAATTGTTTAAATTTTGCATAGAGTCAAGTTTTGTAAATCTAAAGTTCTTTGTAAATGCTGCCAAAAAAGCATCATTATTCTTTGTGTTTCTCTGGAGACCCAAATTTTACGAGTGAAAGGGTCATTCAACCTTCTTCATTGGGGGCAGAAGAGCCGGAAGCAGAGGAGCCTCCTCGATGGGTCAACTTTCAGCGAAGGCGTCTGTGTTCAAACCCATAAATTACATAGGGGAGATTTCGAAAGAGGTGTCTTCTCAGGGTTTAGGAGATCTGTTTACTGCAACGAGTTACGTAAATCGAAATCCGTTTTTACTTTCAACCGCGATTTGTTTCATTAAATTCCTTTGGGGAAAATGCAGGAAGTCAGGCGCTGTTGGACGGTGGTTCAACAAGCAATTTTTTTTTTTTTCGCAACAGTGTATGAATAGACTCAATTTAAAAGAGAGAAAATAAACATTTTTAGTTTCAAGGATTAAATAATTCAGGGTTAACGATTAAATCGCGCGTTAATGCAACAATTGTAAATAGAGGAGGAAATAGTTATGAAACTAATGCGAACTTTTTTTTTGTAGTGCCGCGAATTACGGATATGATTCCTTCTCAACCATTTAACGTTAGTTTGGGTAATTTCAGTAGAGAAATTAGCGGATGAAAATTTCAACATTCCGGGAAATATTGATTTATTGTTAGGAGCAGAAATCTTTTATGAAATTCTTTTACCAGGACAAACAAAGCTTTTAAATACAAAATTAATTTTTCAGAATACAGTCTTCGGCTATATTGCGAGTGGGAGTATTCAGTTTCTAATGAAAATAAACCTCACTGTGGGTTAATCAAAGATAATGTCGATTTAGAAAAGACAATGAGGAGATTTTGAGAAATCGAAAATGTTGAACCTGAGTCAATAAAAAAATAAAGGAAACGATAATTTGTGAAGGGGCATTTTAAAAAAATCATGCTAGAGATAGTACGGGAAATACATAGTATCTATGCCATTTAAAAAGGATCCAGATTGTTTAGGCCAGTCAAAAGATATTGCCCATAAAAAATTAAATTCTTTATGGAATAGATTAAAGCGTGAGCCTAACTATTTAAAATTATATAGAGATTTTATAAAGAGTATAAAGAGCTAGGCCATATGCAAGAGGTAGATGAGAGAGGAGTGTGGAATGTATTTCATACCACATCTTGGTGTTTATCACTCTGATAAAAAACAAGTAAATTGAGAGTAGTTTTTTAATACGTCTGAGTGCAACTACAAACGGTTATTCTTTAAACTCTCTACAATACAATGGGAGTTGCTCAAAATGACCTTTTTTCAATAATGGTTCGCTTTAGAAAGCACATATTTGCATTCATTGCGGATGTGCAAAAAATGTATCGAATGATTTGGATTAATCCAGATCAGCGTAAACTTCAGCGCATTCTGTGGAGAGAGAACATGGACGAACCAATAAAAACGTTTGAGTTGTCAACTGTGACCTATGGAACAACGAGTGCACCATTTTAGCGACACGTATGCTAAAACAATTAGCCCTAGATGAAGCAGGGGAATTTTCCATTAGGGTCTTCAGTTGTGATGAGTGACATGTACATTGATGATGTACTTGCCGGTGCAGAGACCTTGAGAAGCAAAAGAACTGAAAAATCAACTGATCAATATCTTCGCTAAAGGAGGTATGGTTTGCATAAGTGGTGCGGAAATAATACGGGTGATTGAGGTTTCCCGAAAATTATGATTTTTCAGATTCATCAGAGATAAAAGTGTTGTTGGTGTTAATTGGAACCCCAAGCATGATTGCTTCTCCTTCAGAGTAAAAATAGACTTGCACGAATTAAATACCAAGCAGGATGTTTTGTCAACCATCACCTTCAGGATATATGATCCTCTAGGTCTTTTAGGTCCTGTGGTGGCGAAGGCGAAAATCTTCCTTCAAAAATTATGGATGCTAAAGATTGATTGGACAGATTTGCTTCCAGATACAATCAATAGAGAATGGCGACAATATGTCGAATCACTTCAGGTAGTAAATGACATCAACATCAATCGATGCATTGTGGTAGAGCAACCGGCAGTGATCGAGCTGCATGGATTCTCCGACGCGTCCCAGTCAGCATATGGAGCTGTCGTCTACTGCAAAATCCATAACCTCAGATGTCGGAAAAATGGCATTGCATCTTATTGCCGTGATAAATCCCGAGTTGCGCCTACAAGCAAACAACGATTCCCAGACTTGAGCTATGTGCCGCTGTGCTGTTAGCAAAATTGGTGCATCGTGTCAAGCAAGCTTTAAAATTAAAATGTGACTAATACTTTTCTTTGGAGTGACTCCATGATAGTTTTGTCATGGATAAGGAAGGAGTCATATCAACTAAAAACCTTTTTGTGGCTAACAGGATTGCTACAATCCAGGAGATGACTTCAGTGAGCAATGGCGTTATGTGGCAACAGAGGACAATCCTGCCGACTTCGTTTCCAGAGGAAGGATGGATTCTCTAAAACTTAAAACCTGTGGTGTGGTGGAATGGTCCTAAATTTTCTGATGAGCAACCAGTACCCCCACAACGACAAATTCCTGTTGCAGTGATCAAGGATCCAGGTGAACTTAAAAACTGTAGTGACTTTTTCTAACTTTTTCTTGATTCTGCTACTAACTCTTTTGTAAATAATTTACTTAACATAGTAATGACTATTTTAAAATTATTTATTCGTGTCTTAAGTTTTATTTTGTAGATTTGTTTATAATTGTAAGAGCAAAGAGAAAGCAAAAGAATTGGGGCCTCTAGATTTAAGGAGAATTAAAAAAAAGGCTGAACAGCTTTTATTGAAATTAAGTAAAAGGAAGAGTTTAAAAGTAGAGATGAATGGTATTCAAAATTCTGTCATGGTACCTTCCAACAGTCAGTAAAAACACTCAATCCATTTATTGATAGTGAAGGGATTTTGAGAATTGGAGTCGATTGAGAAATAGTGATATTAATTATAACCAGAAATTTCCAATTCTTTTGCCTTTAAACATAAATTGACTTATTTATAGTTGAGTATTTTCATAAAGTTTTTACATAGTGGTCCACAATCCCTTGCTGTATCAGATCAGGCAAAATTTTTGGATATTGAATGGCCGTAATATTTGTAGAAAGTTGTTAATAATTGTGTAATTTGTTGTAAAGGCCAATCCTACTTGCACTGATCAAATAATGGCTGACTTGCAAAGGATAGAGTTATCAAAAATTATCCATTCAATGTGTCAGGTGTGGACTTCCTGTGGCCCCCTTTTACATTAAGTATAAGGAGGGCGAAAGAAAAGGTGTATATAACAAAATCTATGTTTGTATATTTATATGTTTTGTTTCTAAAGCTGTGCCATTTAGATATTGTGACTGATTTAACCTCTAATGCATTTATTGCTACACTTAAGCGTTTTATATTTAGAAGAGGTAAATGTGCTAAGTTGTATTCTGATAATGCAACAAATTTTGTGGGTGCAAAAAAATATAGACTTAAAAAAATGTTTAATTTGGTGTGTAAACCTGATGAGGCACTTGCAAGTTATATGGCTTCTGAAGGGGAATAGATTGGAAATTCCTCCCCCTAGAGCCCAAATTTTGGGGTCTCTGGGAGGCAGGCGTTAAAAATCTTTTAAGTTCTATTTAAAGAGAGTAGTAAGTAACATTAGATTAACATATGAAGAGTTTTTGACCGTGATTATCAAATAGGGGATGTTAAATTCTCGTCCTCTTGTCCATTATCTTTTCTGACTTAGATGATTTAAATGTATTGACTCCTTCTCATTTTTGATAGGTAGATCAATTACATCAATTGTTGAGCCTGATTTAACTAATTTAAATGAAAATAGGTTGGATAATTGGCAGAAAATTACAAAAATAATTCAATTTATTTGGAAAAGATGGAGTGTAGACTATCTAAATAGTTTGCAGCAGAGAAATAAGTGGCATTTCGAGAAAAGAATGCTAAAATTGGAGATATGGTTATAATAAAGAGGATAATTTACCTTCATGTCAATGGTCATTAGGTAGAATCAACAATATTTATCAGGGGAAAGGATTCTAAAGTAGTGGAAGTCAAACCACTAGAGAGGTATATTTAAGAGACCCATTTCGAAACTGTGCATTCTACCAATTGAAGCAGTGTGTGTGTGAAGTAGCATATATAACCCTTCAGATAGTAATGTTTGTGTGTAGAATAGTAATTTTTTAAAATTCTGTGTGATTTATCAATTGCTTTATACATTGTCTTCATTTGTATGTTGTTTTGTTCGTATTTTGAAGTATTGTATTTCTGTGTGTTATCTTTATGATTATGTTCTATGTAAATCTTGCATGTTGAAAAACATTGCAAGGCCGAGGCGGCATGTTCAGTGTACGTATGTAAATGTAGAGCGCTCTCTAGCGCTCAGAGTGTCGAACGAATCTGTGTAACCTCTGACTCCATCGAGTAAGGGTCAAATCGAGCGAGCTGAGCATGCTAGGTAATAAAAACTACAGTCCACTTAC